>JBBYHM010268961.1:0-28502 GCA_038381775.1 Adansonia rubrostipa | reverse complement strand
ATACGAGATGGTTGCTCGCCTCCCTCACCTTTCAGCAGGATTAAATAAGAACATAAAAATTTGCGTTTCCAACAATGAGAAAAAAAAAAAGCATCATACAAAAAACCAACTGTAAAAGGATAACATTATAGACAAGCCCCAAAAACTACAGCTAAAGAATTTTAATAAAGGGAAATAAGAAAATACACAAAAAGATTAAAGAAGAACAATTATTTGCACTTCAGGAAAGAACATTTCAAAAGAGCCCAGGACTTTAACCGTAAATTTCCCAAAATAGGTTCATAACCAATTTTAAGAGCAAAGTTGGACATAGGGATTTAAAATGGGCATATTCTATATTAAATGCTTTTCTAAGAATACTTATATTTGATTTCCAGCCAATTGCATTCATAGCAATAGCCAGGGTTGTGTGTGCCTCTAATTGTATTGATCCATAACTCATGGCCCCAGTTCAAAACTGTTTCAGAATTTCACTAGCAGGATTCCACCTTATCCAATGGAATTTTCACCTCTGCCTCTCTGAACTTCAACATCTCACGCAGATTACAAGTTTTGTTCGATTCATGAATACGTTTGGAATATTCCTTTTTGGTGTAGACACTTGATTTCATCTAAGTCCTTTTTTCGTAGTTTAAAATATTTAAGATTAAGAATATAGCAGCTCTCAAGTGGAAGATTGACTTCCTCCAAGAAAAATCAACATTTTCAAGATCAATCTAGTTATATCCCAGTGCCTGTGTGTGCACGTGACCGAAAAAGTGTCATTTTGAAAGTTGATATCAAATAAAAAGGATGAATATTCAAGTGAAAAATTTGTTTTTAAATATTTTCTTCCTAAATTTTGAAAAATATCTTTGTGGACAATATAATGGTCAAATTTCTCATTTTTATGAATTTTTCAAGAATTTTTCCATAAAATTTAGAAAGTTGACCATCGTGTATTTTTATCAATAACCGCGTAGTAGTTATGCTGATATTCATTCAAAAAAATCAAAAATATTCAAAAACTACGTATTAGTATTTTGTACCATGGGGGATCAATTTGTCAATTTTATCAATTAATTTTTGAATTTTCACAGCATTGTGAGTATTATACTCGTAAAAATTTTCAGGTAAAAATTGTATTTAAATTTTAAGTTTTCATCATTATTATTTTTATAAATTAACACTTTGACTAATGTGTTGAATTTAATTCATTCTTATAAAATTGAATATATTTTTAGAATTTTTTTATTTTAAAAATATAAAGTTTACTACTCTGTAAATTTTTTCAGTAAGATTTTTTTTAGTTTATAATTTTTAAAATTTTTCAAATATTTTCATTAAATTCATATTAATTAAAGCAAATGTTCACAAGAGAAAAAAATTAAAGCAAAGACTAATATATTACTTCAATTCTTTATTCTTTTAAAATATTTGTATCTCATATCTGTATCTCACATATATCGGTTATGAATATAGAATATAATTTTTTTAAAATTTAAAAAAATTAAAAATTAAATATATTCATCTTAGAAATATATTGGTATCCAATACTTATCTAAATTTTATATATAATAACAAACATATTTGTTTTATTTCTTATTTTACGTTCAGTAAATGAGTAGATAATTTATAAAATAAATTAAAAAGGTTTTTGAATATCCCAAAAAAAAAAAAAAAAAACTAGACTAGTCATATGAGAGAAAACTTCGTTGTATTTTCCTTTTTCAGATTCTTGGGACTTTTTTCTTTTTTAAATATAGGTTGTTGAAAGTGTTATGTTTACTTTGCCATGTTAATTTTAACCATTTGTATAGGATTCGTACGTACGCCACACATGCATTGCCCAAATGCCTACCTTTTCTCAAGACAAGGTTGGTTAATATCTGATATATTAATAGTAATTTTTTTTTAATTTTATAAAGAGTTTAAGAGTTTATCAAATGTTTTATTTTTATTTTTAATTAATTTATAATATTTAATGATATGTGTTGGGATAGACAATAATTCTACATCGATTAGTCAACGATATAGATTGTAGCATATAAAACGAGAGGCTATCATTTTCTTATTGAGGTACGGACAAAACTGTAAAAACAATCTGTACACTGCTTTAAAGCGAACAATACTTTATAGCGGGTATAATCCGACAATCTTAACATCAACAATACATATCATTTTATTAATATTATGATAATTTTTTAAAAAATTATGTCCCTGACTCGTGGTAATCAAAATTTCGTAACTGTTGAAGCACAAAATGTGACTTCTCGCTTGTAAACAACATTTTTTTTTGTTATATATAGGAAAAATGACAAGTAAAAATTATTTTGGTAAATAATTTTTAATCAGTTGTTTAATTTTTAAAATAAAAAGATTTATTTTATTTTAATTTATGTATAAACTTTATCCTAACTTAAATCAGAAAATATCTTAATCTACTCGTTTTACACACACGAGCACACACACACATATATATATATATATTAAATCCAAAATTTAAATACTATCTTATCAATTTAAAAAATTATATACCTTTTAAATAAAAAAATTATTAATTTCAAAATTATTTACGTAATCTTAATTACAAGGATACTTATCAATTAAAAATTATCTATCTTTTAAACTAAAAAAAGTACTTATCAATTTGAAAATTATCTATGCAATCTTAATTATCCAAGTCAGTGACATTTTTTTTTTGTTATATAAATTTTGATGATTATATAGGAGCAATTTCATCTTTGTTTATCTTTTAAGAGGTAAAGTTTACAAATGGCCTTATAATTGAATTGAATCCAAATTTTATGCAAATAAACGAACTCTTTTATTGTTAAAATCTTTTTCTGTACTTTAACAAAAGAAAAAGGTTCATTTCGAAAGGTTAAAAAATAAGTTGTATAGGTTTTTGTCAAATCAACTTTATTTTTCAATTTGTTGAACAAACTTAGCTATTAGTATATTTTTTCACATTATCTTCTTTTTTCTTTTTGGGATTATTTTGGTATCTTTTATTAGAATGCTTTTTTTTGTACTTTAGTTCCAAATATCGAGTTATATATAGTTATATTTTCTGTTTTTGTTATTTAATATATTTTTAAAAATTCTATAAATCAACAAAATTGTACAAAATTATCATTATGCTAAATTTGTAAATGTATAATTATAAATAGTAGGCCAATAAAAATATGTATATTTTTACTAAGATAATATTAAAATTAGAATAAATTAAAAAAACAAATTTAAATTCTAAAAATATAATAAAAAATCTGAGAATTGTACGGGTTTAAAATGCATCATGTTTTTGTCAACTAATATTGGTAACGTGGTCACTACTACATTTGTAAACGAGATATTTATATTTTTTAGATTAATCAAATTTAGTTTAAAAAATTTTAAATTTAACTTGATCATTGTCGAGTTGGCTCAACTTATCGAGAGAGTCTAATTTAAGTATCCTAACATTGAGTAGCTAATCAGCATAATCAAGTTTTTTATTTTTAATATATATTTTTTACTTAGTGTTGACAAATCTTTATTCGACCTTAAACTTGAGTGTAAATAATTGAGTTTGAAACCTAAATACGAGAATTGAGCTCATTTTTTACTAGATAAACAAACCTAATTGAGAGCCCAAGCAATTTGATTTTTATTTCAAATAAATTTATGCTTTAAAATTGAATATCAAAATGTACTTTTAAATTTTAAATCAAATTCAAGCCCCTTATAACTTGAGCCAAATATAATATTAGTTACCATCCAGTCAAGTTGCTGCATACATTACACGTCATAGATTATCGGTATAACCATAAGTTTTATTTTAGATCTTTGCAGTTTAAAGATAATCAATGAAATTTATTCATTTGATATTTATTCCTCAATCATGTTCGCTTCTTAAATTTTATTACAATTTTTTTGGTATAATTAAAGAAAGAGATCGTGAGACATAAACATGAACCGAACCAAGGTCAAAATAAGGATTAAAAAAAAAAAGGCAAGCTGGCCTTTTGATTAGTTAAAGAGACCTCGGTAATAATCCTCGGCGGATTCTAAGGGTGCCCTTGGATTCGGCGCGATGGAGATCTAAAGCAGTTCGTGGATTTTCTTCCCAAACGTGTTGTACCTTCTTTGGCAATGCATTTAGATCACTACCAGTGAGAGTTTCTACTGGACTAGAGTTTCAATTAATGACTGGAACTTGGGGGTCTAGTGAGAAACCGGCCCCCAATGGAGGGGGTCATTTCCCTATGACTCTCCTCTGCAGGTTTTTTTTTTCTTTTCAATTTTTAAATTCTTTTTTATTTGTTAAATAAATATAATTTTATCATTTAATATAAATATTAGTTTTAATATAAATATATATTTTATTTTTTTATAAATATAATTTTTAATTATTATTTAACATAAAATATATTTTTTATTTATACTTTATTTTAAATATAATAATAATTCTTCAATATAAATATAACTGTGAATTATTATTCAATATAAAAATAAATTTTATTTTATTTTTATTTTATTATTTAATATAATTATAATTTTAATATTTTTTAAAATAAATATGTTTTTTGTAAATTTTAATTATTATTCAATAAAAATCTAATTTTATTTATATTCTATTGTTTAATTTAAATATAATATTTAATTATTTATTCTATGCATGTACACATTTTAATATAATATCCTTTATGATCATTTTTTATTATCATCTCATTACGACCGGTACGATTGAATCCAAATATATATTTTACCATTAATTTTAATCTCATTGCTACAATATTTAATCTCATACTATAATAACTAATCTCACTATCATCACTGTTTTTAATTTTATTGGAATCAAACTTACTTCCTTTTCAAATATACCCTAAGCCTATGTTAGGAGCAAAGTTAGTAAAGAAAAGGAAAAAGGAAGTAAAAGAGTGGTTTCTAGAGGAAAGAAAAAGTAAATGATATTTCATTTCATGGATATTTAAAATGAGTAAGGATAAGAAAATGAATGATTGATTATAACTTTGGTTTTGATTAAGCAACATAAAAGAACGAAATTGATATATTATATTATATTATATTATATTGCTCTAATTATATTATTTTTTAAATAGAATATTTTATTTATCATGTGAATATTTTTGAAATTTAATTATTTTAAATATTTTTAAAAGTTTAATGAAAAATTCAATTAAAAGATTATTTTTATAATTAATCCATAAAATATTGTATATTTGAAATTAATTCTATAGAAAAATATTTTTTAAAGAATTAATATATTAATGAGGAAATTTAAGAATTGAAATACGTATTATTAATACTTGTATAAGTATTAGCATTTTCCTATAATTATATGTGTTTAATCATGTTCTTCATCCATTTTTTTTTTTAGAATTTGGGAAGTACTATCAAAATAAAAAAAAAATCCAAGGCCATAGCATGAATTTTAAAAAATTACATAGGGTGAAGTTATTGAAAAAAAATATAATTGATGAATGAATGGCTTAAGATTTAAAGTATCTGTCAACGATAAATGAAAAAAATAATAATAAAGACATAAAAGTCATTTTCTATTTAAAAAATTTTACCCCTTTCCTTCCTTCTTGTTTACCTTATCTTATATTTAGATAAACAATAATAAAAGAAAAGAAAAGAAAAGAAAGGAGATATGCATATCTAACCAAACACAAAATTAATTTTAGTAAATAAAAAAAATGAGATTTCAACATAAAGAGAGGGGTGCTTGCTCTCCTTTTCTTTCCTTTATTTTAATTTAAATAATAGCCAAACAAAGGAAATGTTTCTCGCTATCTCACTTTCCTTTCCTTTTCCTACTGCCCCTTAATTCAAATATAATATTCTGGCAAAAAAAAATTCAAATATAGGTAGCGATTGGTATTTTATTATATTAAGATTTCAATGGAATGTAGTTTTTGAGAATATGATTATTAGAAATGTGATTTTCGATAAAATAACATTACAATATTTGATATACAAAAAAAATATTGATTAAAATTTTGAGAAAGTTAAATTGATATGTTTAATTTATTAAATACTTTACTAAAAATATAATAGTAATTTTCAAAATTACTTTTATCAAATAGAATGTAAATTTTATTATTTTGAACATTTTTTAAAGATATTTATATTAACAAACGTTAACTTATTACTAAAAAATACATCATTTAATCGATTTATTTTATAAATAATAATTAATTTATTTTAAATACAAATAATATAATATGTTTATCTTAAATTTAACGTATGATTAAATTAAAAATAAACTTTAAATATTTAATATGTATTTGACATCGTACATTTATCTTAAATCTCTTAGCTATTGATTTGTCAAATCCTTTTAAATAATTCCATGTGTTTTGCACTGAAAACGAAATTTCGCAAGGATTTTGGAGATTTGTGAATGGTACATTTACATGTAACATTAATGATGATGATGTTTATCTAAGACTAAGATCATGGCATTAGATTTTCCGAGCACCAAGTATTGCTTTAAAGTGGTCTCGTCATCATTAGCAAATTCAAGGCTTTCTTGGTGGACCTTTCTCCAGGATGCTGCCATTAGGAGATCGAAAATTTAATAATTTGTATATTTATTTTATATTTATATATTTTAATATACTGTAATTATATTTAAAATATTTTTATTTATTATATAAATTTTAATATATTAGTATTTATATTATATAAATTTTATGATATTAATATTATATTTTAATTATTTTTTATATCATATTTTATACAATTAAATTTAATATTGTCATGTTCACTGGTCAATTACACATAGCAAATGCCACCCACAACTTTACCGAACAAAATCACGGTTTACTTTCTTGAGATACTGGTCCAATTACTCGAGAATGGTAATCTGATGCTAAATAATTAAGGATTTAAATAATATTACAATGGATTTTTTAGATTTGATTTTTTTCACTGTTAAAATTTATAACGATTAACAATGATAATATTTATTTATAATCATATATTTAATTGAATATACGTTAAGTGATCTTAATTTAAATTGATATATAAGTGAAATTAATTTCACGGGCTTGTGGAATAAGTTTGGTGGTTAAAAGTTTTTTTTTTTTTTTTGTTGATTTTGATTTGGGTAGCTAGCTTTTTTTTTATCATGGCAGTTGTAGGTGAATTTGCAGGGGCTTTTGGTTGCGAAGTTGATGTCATTTGCAGATCAGTAGTTGTATTGGGTTGTCGCAATAGAGGATAGAGTCAGACGTGTCTTACCATTTTCGGCGTTCTCTCAGCAAGCGGAAGACAAGCAACTGAGAGCAAGTAGGATTTAGGCTTCTTTTCAGCTGCCCTTAATTTGAGGCACTTTTGGGTTTTTTTAGCCGAGACAGATTTTTTTGGGCGACTTTGAACTTTGGAAATGCGTATTTCTTTTACTTGCTTTCGGCAGTGAATGCTCGAAAATTTGGACAACTGAGATCAGATAGAATTTTTTAGGTTAGGCCCAAATTATCAATGGGGCCTCAATACAAAGACAACCTAATATTTTCAACTAAAGTTCCCAGAGATGTTGGTACAATAGGCTCTAATCTATTTGGGCTTTGGGTTCTTTATCCTTTAAGAAAGTCTTAGCTTCAAAGGGCTATTTTCTGCAGACTCATTTCAACACCTGGGCTTTAGTTCTTTTTCGCCCTGTAAGAGTGAGACTAACCATCTGTGAAAATTACAATTATCTTTGGAAATGATAGAAGATCGGATAATTGATATTTTTGAAATATCTGAATCAGAGTAGTGGTATCTAATTTTTCATTTTTTTAACTAATGATCGTCACCCCTGGTTATCTTTTGAGCAGCAAGACCACCCATTTTGACTGAGAAAAGTTGAACCAATGTCAAAGAAAAACTACCATGTCTCTAACAGGTATATGTAATCGGATAGTTATAAGCCAATGTCTATGTAAAGCTACCATGGCACTGTCAAGAGATACAGAATAGTCTCGGTAAACTCCGAAGGAAGTGGGGAGGAAACTTGGCAGGTATTGAATCATAAAGATAGCTTAAAGATATGATATTGAATGTGATATGAACAAATGTATTGCTTGAATTAAAATAGGTTTCTCAATGAGAGAACCCAAATTATATTATAATTGGCTAAGTCTTCTCTCCAATCCATAAAACCTTGGTAGTAAAAATTGCTAATGGGTATGATTTACCCCATTTATAGCCACCATATAGAATTTGGCAAATGGAGACGAAAAGCCTAATCACTCTATGAGAATTAACAATTCAAGAGGAAATCAAATCACTGATCATGGCTTCAAATGCTAGTACGTTTCAATTTCTATTATATTATTTGATTATTGTGTTTTATGTGATTGTATTTTAGTTTCTAGTTTAGTAATATATAAAATCAACAGGTGGCACCAGAACTAATTTAAATTAAGAGTAAAATCAAATACATGAAACACGTTTAAAATATTATAATATAGTACTTCATGAAGAAGTTCTTTAGAAAAGAGACATACAAATAATTTCAATTCTTGATCTCTTATTGATGAAGTTGTTTTTAGTTTCGTGCTTTTACTTTTTTTTATTTTCTCGATTTTTAAACACGACTTATAAACACGAATACTGATGATTGATTTGATTGAAGATTCAATAAAAAATTAAAAAGAAAAAAATTAAAAAGAATATCATTGAATCAAGCTAGCTGACCTTTTTTAGATAACATCATTATATCAACATGCCCTACCAATCTCATTATCTTTATTTTCTTGATCTCTTATTGAAGAAGTTGAAGACATTATTTTTGGTTTAATGCTTTTACTTTTCTTTTATTTTCTTGATTTTATAAACACTACTTATAAACACGGATAATGATGATTGATTTGATTGAAGATTCAATAAAAAAATTAAAAAAAATTAAAAAAAATATCACTGAATCAAGCAAGATAACTTTTTTTAGACAACATCATCATATCAATATGCCCAAACCATCCCATTATCTTCTATGCTTATGTGTTAAATATTTATTTTATTTTGTTAGCTTATAGATATTTGTTTGGAATACCTAGAAATATTAAAATTCTTTTAAAAATATGAGAAAAAATTTTGTACGTTGATAGATATTATAATAATGATATGTACTATTTTTTAGTAATGATTATACTTTCTATACTTAATACATATAGGAATTTATAAATTAAAATTTATTATTAAAATTTATTTTATTTCATGAATTTTTTGCTTATTGTTTTGTTATTTTATTTTTAAAACTATTGTGGGTTATAAAATATGTAATTATACTTGATAAATATCTTATAATTTTTCGTGATTTAGTTAAATAAATATAAAAATAAGCAAAAGGGTATATTAAGGCTTACGAATCACTAATAAATTGTTAAGGCACAGTGGTTATTTAAAGTAAAAATTTATGGGCAATTATCTCAATGGAATTTTTGTGAATTAAATAAATAGCATGCTAAAGTAGGTTATTTATAAAAATTCATGGATTTTTCATAAAGATTATCAGATGTTAAGCTTGTCTTAAATTATTATGAACAATTACATGCCTAAAAGAGGTGTTTGTTTAGATAATTCTTGGAAATGTAAGTACTTTTATAAGAGTTTAATTTTGAGTTGTGAAAGGTATATCTGTTCAAAAGGGATGTTCTTCGAAAGGTCATTTTTTATTATTGTACTTGTGAGAGCTCATGTCGTATGTTATGTGTTTTGCGCAAAGGAAAACAAACAGTGATGCATTAGAATAGACTTATCTATTTTTTTTATTATTTTGCCAATGTATAATTAAATATATTGCATCTTATTTTTGCTGTAAATAACAAGTTGTACTCAATTGAAACTTTAAATGGGAATAATTGTGCAAATTATAAAAGTGATGTAAAGCTATAATTGTGCAAATTAGAAAAGTGATGTAAAACTAGCTTTGGGTTTAGCCAATTTGGATTAAGCTTTTTATCGACATGAGTTTTTTATATCGAAAAAAACATTTTTGTTTTAAAAATCTTTATGTATTAATTAACATAATAGTAGAAAGATTACCTTACTACATCTAAACTTTAAACGGTTTGGCCTTAACTATGTTAATGGTCCCATATTATTGGTTAATAGAGAATCAAAGTTGATGTACCAATGAACTGCGAAATGCTATAGTTCTTAAATATGATTTTTTTTATTTATTCAGAAGTAATTCATAGGATCATGCACTCTTTTCTTTCCTAGTTATAATGAAAAAGTATAAAACCTAATTACCAGGAAAAATTTGTTCGCTTTTACAAATTTAATGTTGCTAAATCTAGAGATCTAGAAATTCATTACAGACACTTGAACCTTCTCAAACTATTTCTTTTTAAGAACCAAAAAGATTTATGCAAAAACAATAGATGGCAAGAAGAACAAAAGGCCTTGGACACGTAGTGGATCTCGAAATACTATTTTTGCATCCCCTTGACTAAATCCACCTACATTAGGATTAATTGTTAATGGTTGATCGAGTTTGATAGATTCACCCTCTGAAACAAGAAGTTCTGGTCCTTGGGGGATAATATCAACTATTTGATTTCCAACTAATGCATCCGTTATGGTTCTTTCGTACCCCTTTTTTCTTTTCATATGATTTTTGCTTACTATACATGTTGCTGTAGCATTATACACTATATTGTTTCTATACCTGTTGCCGCTTGATGAAAGTACTACTGAACAAAAGGCTTACTATCGAGATGGGAGAGGGCTAATAGACTTATTATTATGATGTTGAAGAAATTAACTTCTTAAAAGTTTTAAAGTTGGTGTGTGTAATTAGAAAATACTAAGAACATCTTTGAAGCAATAACACAGCTATTCCTAGAATCTGAAAAGGCTAGAGTTGGGGAGCGAATGTAAAATCGGACAAACATGAGTTATGATAGAGTTCCTATGGTTAGGCTATACATTTTGAAAATACAAGACATTGCCAATCACCTTATCAATCTTAAGATCTCTATCATTGATTCCTTTAAGTCGAGCTCTTTAATTTAGTTAGATAAAATCTATTTATCATGCCTTAAGAGTAACTTGGAATGTTAACCAACTCATCTCTGTTGGTATAAAAAAAAAAAGGATTTAAGAGGAAATAAGGTGAATCAGTGAATTTAGTGTAATAATCTTATTCTGTTAAAAGTGTTTCTAGTTAAAATAATTTTTCTCAGCATAAGAAAGGCCACTTTAACTCTAAGTATCCAAAGAAAAACACCTAGTTTTATAATAATGACAACATTTAATTCAATGGAATTAAGATTCCATTTCACTTCAATTCCAAGCAGGATCATTACTCTTCAATTTAGAATAGTGATTCATATTCATCTGCTATTCATTAGAAACATGGAATCACAATTCTTTTATAGCTTATGGGATTAGCTATTTGATGATTTGAAGGAATGCAAAATTTTTTTTGCTGCCAGTGTACCTTTAAGAATTTGGTAAAATTATAAGCATATATATAAACGTGCCTTTGAAATTTATCTTTGCTAAAACTCGTTTTTTTCATCCCTTTATAAATCTCTGTTTTTTATCTCTCGACTTTTCCAACATGAATCTTTAACATCTTTTTCTTATTATCCTTATCATGTTTCACTTTGATTTGATAGTAAGTTTTTTTCACCCTTCTTCTCTAATTAATTTTTTTAAATTAAATAAATCTTTTAGCATTTTAACATCACATTTATTTTCTTGTATATTGAAGAGAAATATTTAGTAAGTATGAAATTTCTTTCATGATCTTATGAGAAAAGAATAAAAGGTGCACAATTGTACATTGTAAAAAGGAAGTGTTTTAGAAAGATGAAAGATCGACTTTGAATCTTGAATTAGAGATGCTATAAAGTTCTCCCTTTATTTATTATTCAGTTTTAGAAATTTAAAATTGAAGAATGTATGAAGAGTATCATAGCTTAAAAATTTGAAGATGTATTTTTTCTTAATTACACATTCTAAAATGAAATATAAATGTAATTTCATTTTTATGTGATGGTAAGAAATTTAATCTTCTTATTTGGCTTGCTTAGTGGCACAAAAGGATCTTATTGGTTGCCTTGTTTAGTATTCTTAAAATGAATTGATCCTTGATTGGTATGCAGTGTAAGTAGGCTTTAGGTGGTTAACTGTTGATTTACGTACTCTCTATTAATTCAACTAGTTTCTTGAAATTTTCACTGCTTCTAAGTATGCTTTGCATAAATCTTAGGTAATATATGTATAGTCTTGTAATGTTGAACTTGTTTGTGATTGAGATGTTAAAATTACCCCAAGAAACAATGGAATTTGAATTTAGAATTGTGTTTTTTATGCATGTTATTTTGATGAGTATGTTTGTTTTATTAATGGCTATTGTTTCTTTTTGCTTGATTTTATATGCTGGTTCATTTAGTGCTAAATTTTGTGAAAATTGCTTTGATGTTGGGTTTTTAAGTTTTTCTTGTATATATGTTCAATTTCTTGTTATGTTTCCTTTTAGTTTATGTAATTATCCTTGTTTCTTGGTCTGTTATCTTTATATGATTATGTTTTCTGTTGTTTTGGACTCTAGTGGTTTTAGTCATGATTTAGGAATTATTGTTCTTTATTTTGCTCCAACTAGTAAGCATGATAATTGCAATACCCTAATTTACCTATAATATTTCTGATCATCCTTTGCAAATGCTTGTTTTTTTTAGTATTGTACTGACCCCTCAAAGATAAGGGTTTGGAACACATATGTATTTATGTAGAGAATAACGTAAAGTCAAATATTATCTTTTATTTGATAAATTGCAATAATGATGACTATTTCGTTTATAAACTTTTTGTATAATGTTATATAGACATACAAGTTATGTAAATTTTTGTATGTGATGAATGAAAGAAATTAGTTGTATTAATTTTGGCTTTTGATGAATGAATGGATATTGCCTAAAAAAGTATATAAGGTGAAGTATTTTCCAATATAATGGTGGGGGCAGTTGATGCATAAGAATTTTTTAGACAACTTGGCCTTGCAGTTTTAATATACGAGTATTTGGGCATTTGGATGTCTAAAGTCGTCATTTAGCTTAAATGACTAAACTCATTTTTGAATGTCTAAACTCATTTTTGAAAGAGATGGAATGCATTCTATAAGGCATTTTGATGCCTTAAAAATTTCATTAATATTATGTTTAATATATTGTATTTTAAAATATAGCTTAAAATAATATGTTAATAATATATTTAAAATAAATATTTTACAAACATAATATTTTAATATATTCTATTTGATAATATATTTAAAAATAATATTTAATATTCTAAATTTAAAATAATATATTAAAAAATATCTTATATTTTTAATATATTAAAAAAAGACAACTTTATTAAAATTATATTTTAAAACTACTTAATATATTACATTTAATAATTAATTTAAAAATATTATTTATAAATATATTTAATTATTACATTTAAATAATATTTTTAATACTATTTTAGGTAAGTTACCTTTTATCCATTTTTAATTTTGATAATATCTTATCAAAATAAACCAAAATTATAATTCAAAGTATTTTAGTCACTTTAATAAGTATTCTTTTGTTGTTGCATATGCTATTCATGTCAACCAAAAATAACAATAATATTACATAAGTTATTCAACTCCGTAAACCAAACATTGAATAGCTATTTCATTCTTTTTCCATTGAATAGTTATTTCGTTTCAGTTCTATTCCATTTAATAACCAAATGTATTATGAAGGTCTTAAGGCTATAGTGTAGTTAAAACAGATAATACTTTTTGCTTTTGCAAGAGTGAAGGTTACAAGAAGAAGGATTGTCCTAAATATAAGACAAGGCTTAGAAAGGTAATTTTTAACCTTTGTTATGTGCCATTAAATTCTTGGTGGTTAGATACTGTAATTCCTATTCTCATAGTTAATACTTTACAAGGTTTATAGCCAAACACAAAACAAGTGAAAGGGAAGTCAATTTGCATATAGAAAATTGAGCCAAAATCAGTGTGAAATTTATGGGGACAATTGTTTTAAAATTTCAAATTGGTTTTAATATTGTTTCCAGAAACGCTATTTTCATATCATCAATGAGACAAAGTTTAAATTTCTATTTCTTTACATAATGAACTTGGATATCATTTTTATTTTGGAAATAATAAAAGGTTGAACTTTTTTTTAATTCTAATTTATTGATGTATGTTTTTTGAGTGATAACTTATATCAATTGAATTAATTTTTTGATATATTTGCTTTGAATGTCGAAAATGTTGGAACCAAAAGAAGTTTGACAAAAGAGAAATCTTTTTTTTTTTGGCATAAATGTTTGGTTTAGGTTTTTCAATAAAGAATTGAAAGATTGATTAAAAATCAAAATCTTCCCCAACCTGCTTTTGATGATTCTAGATCATATATGGGTTACATTAAGGTAAAAATTAACCAAATCTTGAAAACAAGAAAATACTGCTTTCGGAAATAATCCAAACAGACATTTATGGACCTTACTCCCATACTATTTATGATAAAAGCTATTTTCTAACCTTCATAGATGACTTCTCTAGATATGAATATCGGTACGTCATTAGTCATATATCTGAAACTCTAGAAATTCAAGATCTTTAAACTTGAGATTAAGAAAAATTAGAAAAAATTATTAAAGTTTTCACACCAGATAAGGGTGGTGAGTATCATGGTAAATATGAGGACTTAGGACAAGTAATCGGACCTTTTGCAAACTTTTTACAAACTTGTGGAATTAAAGCTAAATACACTATGCCAGGAATACCTGAATAGAATGGGGTCACTAAATGCCAAAAGCATATTGTGATGGATATGTTGAGAAGCATGATAAATAGAATCAAAATACTTTAATCTCTTTAGGGAGAAACCTTTAAAACAACCACCTAAATCCTTAATAAAGTACTTAGCAAATTTGTTCCTAAAACTTCTTTTGAACTTTGGACCAATAGCAAAATCAGTTTGATTCACTTGAAAGTTTAGAGGTGTTCTGTAAAAGTGAAGATTTATAATCCTTGTGAAATGAAACTTGATCCTAGAACTACATCTGAATTTTTTATTGTTTTTGGGGAGAACATTGTAGACACTTTTATTTACCTTAAAGTCAATGCAAGAAAATTTATTTTCTTGGTTTTTATATGTTGATGATATTCTACTTGAAAGTAATGATTTAAGGTTACTTGTCGAAGTAAAAAAGATGCTTTCTCAAAATTTTGACATGAGAGATCTTAAAGAGGCAAATTTTATTTTGGGAGTAGAGATTCATAAGGATAGAAAGCAAAAGCTTTTGGGACCTTCTCACAGAGTATACATTAATCAAGTTTTAAAGAACTTTGGTATAAAGGACTGTAAAACTGGTTGGCTCCTATAATTAAAGGAGATTAACTTAGTAAGGATCAATATCCTAAAAATGATGTTGAGAAAAAAGCGATGAAATTCATTCTTTACAGTAGTGTTGTCGACGGCATGATGTACTCCACAATGTGCACTAGACCTACTATTGCTATTGCAACTAGTGTTCTTGAAAGGTATTTAGCTAATCTTGAACATGATTATTAGGTTGCAATTAAGAAAGTTTTAAGGTATTTGCACAATACTAGAGATTACAAGCATATGTAGAAATAAGTGAATGATTTAAAAGTAATTAGATTGGCTAATGCTGATTTATTAGGTTGTACATATGATAGAAAGTTTACTACGAGTTTTATTTTAATGCTTGTTACAAGTACTATATCTTTGACAAGTTCAAAACAATCTTTAGTAGCTTCTTCTACAATGGAAGCGAAAATTATTGCATGTTTGGAAGATAGTGCTCATGCTAAATGGTTGAAGAATTTTATCTCTAAGCTTAAGGTTATCACATCTATGCCAAAGTTATTATAAATTTTTTGTGACAACTTATTTTCTATTTCCTTTGCTAAAAGTACTAAAAATATTAGTGATGCAAAATACATAGAACTAATGTATTTTAAACTTAGAGGATGAGTAAAAAATGGGATATTGAGATAATTCAAATTACTACTAATTGTATGATCCAATAATCAAAGGATTAAAGCCCATAGATTTTAATAAAAATGTTGTGCATATGGTTTTTTTTTACATTTTTGATGTAATGGGTTAATAGAAGTATATGATGTATTTTTGTTATTGCTTGCAGTTTTATAATAATATTTCATCCCTTACAATTCATATTTGATTTTGTTATACGAATGCATTATTTAATTTTAGAATATATATGCGTTACATGAGCTTATATAGTAATAGATTTTAAGATCATAAGATGTAAAGATAAAGGCTTTCTTGAAGCATAAAAAGGATTTATTCTCATATAGGGTTTCATGAAACCATAAAGAGGGTTGAATATAATGTTGACATTTTTTTTATTTAGGGATCACAAATGTCAATCCAAACTTTCTTTTATCACACTTTGGAATTCATGTTAGTGTAATATTAAAACTTGGGATTATGAAAGGTTTTGCATTAATTTCTAATGCAATTACCACCAGAGTTATTATTTGCATTGGATAGAAATTTTGCACTAAGATATTTGATATTTTTTGGCTATTATAAAGTTAAATTCAATCTAATTGTCATTTTTTAAAATGTTAAAAAAAATATTACAACCAATTAGCATTATCCAACTGAGAGAATGTTAGAAAATATTTTTAATATTTGAGCTTTTGCCAATTGCTTTTTCTTGTGAAACTAGATCAAATTAAAAGAATCAGTAAAGCTCAAATCACCAAGTAATCCATATAGTTGTGCCTAAATTTATCTTAGCTTGAAGATATTACATGAGTGTGGTATAACTAAATGCAGGGCCTGAATTAAAGTATACTCTTTAATATAAGGACCTAAATTATATTGTAATTGACTAGGTTCCTTTCTGATCTATAAAACCTTAGTATAAATAGCTAGTGGGTATGGTTTATCCTATTGATAGCCAACATACAAAATTTAGTAAAGAGAAAGGAAGAACTTAGTCACTTTATAAGAATTCTTTAACAATCCAAAAGGAAATCAAACTATTGATCATGGCTTTAGACACTAGTATGTTTGAATTTATAACCAACTTGGATCCTTCACTACATCTTATGAATAGTATAGTAATGTAGAAAATCAACATCATTAACATCACATGTTAAGATTATACCATCATATTGAAGTCATTATTCAATTAAAGATGCTAACATGCTTGGATCCTTTACTACATGTTTAAAAACCACCTTATTTGCCTAAAAGAAACCAATTGAAGACCTTAAATATATATATTTCAAAAGCAAATCTAAAGCATAAATATATATATTTCATACCTAATAAGCAAAGCCAACACTGACACTATTAAGAACTTTAAAATCAAACAATGTTAAACTTGATCACATGCCCTAGTTCTTTTTCACCAAAATAATTGGTGTAGCAGTTGCAACATTCCCTTCTTATTCCATCGGCGACATACCTTTTCTTAAGGATGAACAAATTACTTCCTCCAATGGTTTCCTAGAAGACCAACGTAACTTTTGATTAAACTATAGGCAGACCTAATCAGTGTTGTCCACAAGTTGGCATGATAATCCTATACAAACATTTTCCAAAGTTGGATTCATGGAAATTCGCTATCCACACAATGTCATTGATCAAACCTTTATTCTTGCATGCGTGTGATTGAAAGTAATCAAAGTAGAATAATTGGAAGCTCAAATAAAATCTAGTTGTAACGTGAGTGAGACCCAGGAATAAGAAGAAGACAATATTAATTAATGTCAACTATATAGAATTTCAAATATAAAGGTAGAGAAGTAATGACACTAAACCATAGGTCATATTTGGATATCCCAATGGCTTTATTCTCGTCCATTGTTGTTCTTTCTATACCCTTTGTCTATAATGTGTCCTAAAGTTCCAACTTCAATGTTTTTGTGATCGTTCATTCTCCTTTTGAGACTTCTTAACTTTTAAGTAATTCTCTCGTATAAGCTCTCATTTTAACATCGTCAAAGATCATCAACAATAATAATAATTTAAATCTATAGTTTTGTGTTATGTGTTTCTAGACCATGTTTTTTGAAATCATCAATCAATTTTATCTTTCCATTACAACAATCTTAAACATAAAACATCAAGTAGTTTCTTTTCCCGCACATTGAAAGCAAGTTATATGATTATATATCGTGGGTGATTTATAGAATACATCATTATGAACATTTGAATCATTAATTAATTAATGTTGATGTTTGCTTGCGGTATTTATTTATTTTTGATAATTGAAATTCTTAGAGTTTGATTTTGATCATTAGAACTAAAAATTTAGTACTCTACTCACAAATGATATGACTTATTATTCTTTGTTGATCAATTTTTCTTACAAGCTGAAATTTTACCAGCAACTCTTAAATGTATATGCAACTGGCAACAAATAACTTTGAAAGAAACTCAATTACATCATTAAAAATCATAAGATCATAATATAATGTATAAATGTATTAAAAATTATATGATATGAATTAATTATGTCAAAATTTATAAAATTATATAATATTAAAAGTAAAATAAAAAAATAAATTTAACGTTACTACACGAATACTAAGATATATGTTATTTTTTAAAAAAATTAAAAATTAAAATGAACGTGAAAGAAAGACAAAAAGAAGTCTCTGGACACATCCTAAATTTGATTAAGAACGAAAAATAATTGGATCAAATAAAAAGCAGCACAGCAAAGCACAGCAGCGGTAATCGGGGTGTCCAAAAGCACTGCATGCAACCTTGTGTCCAAGCCGTGTGACTCGTCTTTGCTTTCAAGTCTCACATATGATACGTTGATCCATCAACAAGTTCACGTCACTGCACTCAAGCGGATATCTGTAGCACTTAATTGTTTCTCAATCGTGCCAATAACGTGTCATTTCTTTATTGGATGGCTCTCTCATGCTTAAATTAAAATTGTAGATAAAATAAACAGATGATTATGATGATTAAAGATTAATAAACCGGGAAGCCGCACCTAACTCAGCCAAGGACAAGACCGTAGTAAGAGTAAATTCGAGGGGTAATCCTGTCAGATTGATAAAATTATCCCAAGTCTACCCGGACCCGGAGTTGAATTAACTCGGATGGATAAACACAAGGAAAAGGGGAAAAAGAAAGCCCATTAAATCGCAAAGGCACACCTTTTTCTTCTCTCCTTCAAAATTAAAGGCCTTTTCTTCCACATTTATCCCAAACACGACGACCCCATCTCTCCTTCTTCAACCCCCCCAGAATCTCTTTCCACCCGCAATTTCCCTCATTTTCGATCCCTTTCTCCCCAACCGCCTCTCGCCGCCACTCCTCTGGTCTATTCTTTCCGTTCATCCTTCCGTCTTCTTCATTGTTAGGGTTCCCACAGACTTCACTCCCATTCTTCTCGAATAAGGGGCCTAATATTACTTTTTGTTCGTTTCGAGAATCAGAATCGACGTTATTTTTTTCTCTTTGACTATTCGAGATTAAGGTTTTCGTATATTGTATGTTGATTTGAGATTTAGGGTTTTATTTTCTATTTGGAAAGCTTTGTGTTCTATTCTATCCTTCGTCGTTAGTTCTCGTAGTTGGGATTCCGGTGATGCGGCGAAGTTCAAGGCACAAATCCAGCAAGCATAGTTCTAGGGATGCTAGGGACTACTCAGATTCGGATAGAGATTCCGGCTTAAAGGAGAAGGAAAAGAAGACTAAGGAGGAGAGCAGTGGTCGGGTTTTGAAGGATTCGGGATCCGGTGAGAAGAGAAAGCTTGATTTGACGGAGACCAGTAAGGAACTCTGGAGTTCGGGGAATGTGGAGAATGTAGAGGAGTACAGTTCCTCGAAGCGGCACAAAGATAAGGCAGATGATAGAGTCAGTGACATGTGGAATGGCGGTGACGATTATGGTAGAGGAGAGAGGAAGTCAAAAGCTTCTAGTGAATCGAAGAGTAAGAGACAAGAGGAGGTCGAAGGAGATGATGAAAAGAATAGTAAGAGGAAGGGGAAGCATCGAGAATCCAATAGAAAGGATGTAAGGGAGAGAGAGAAGAAAGGTAAAGAAGGCATGAATGATAGGTTGATCGAGAGTGAAGAACACCACACTGTAAAACAATCTGCTGGAAAAACTGGTAAGGTAGTTAATATATTGCAATTACTTATGTACCATTCTAATTGTTTTTATATATTGCAATTGATTATTATATTAATATTTTTCCGAATTAGTAGTTATGATTTTAGGAGTTAACTCATTCTGACATTGAATGGGGGCAATATTTATGTTTTTAATTGTTGCCAGAAAAGAGATTGAATTATGTCTGGGGACGTCAAAACTGTTTTTATTATAATATAGCCAATTTTGTCCAGATGTTCACGTAATATTCAATTCTTTTTCCATTCTGTTTGCTATATTTTCGTGCTCATATTAGTTTTATGCCCCGGTAAACTTATTTAAGTTATAGCCTTTCTTGACTTTCTTGTGCATTTGCTTTCAATCTATTTTACCAGTTTGTAATTTCATGCTGTAGAGTTTCCTCACCTATTCCTGGTAAAAGTGGCATCATGGTTGTTGCGTGATAGGATGCTGTTATATTTTATTTTATTTGTCAGTCTTTTCATCTACATCCTCTTGAAAACGCTTTATTTTTTGGTGTCTGAAGAGGACTGTTCCTTTTATTAAACCTTTTTCTCATGTAATTAATGACTATTCGTTTGTTTTTAATCAGTAGAAAGAATGAATTTGTAATTTCAAATATTGGTAACTTTCAATCAATAGATTTCTGAAGAAAGATAGTCTTAAGTAATGTCTCACGAATGCATCCATGGTTTATATATTTTTTGATTCTCTGAAAGCATGTTAAATTGATTTTTATTAATGCATGTTAAGATATTAACATGAATTATTTTTGCATGAGGAAGTTTAAATTCAAACCGCATAATTCTTAAGTGTTGATAGTTAGCTGATATAGGCACTTTATTTGCTGTATGAGACAGAGAAGTAAATGAGATGTTTATGTTTAAAAGGATATAGGCATTTTATTTGATATAGGCACTTTATTTGCTGCATGTTAAATTGATTTTTATTAATGTAACATAAGATATTAACATGAATTCTTTTTGCATGAGGAAGTTTAAATTCAAACCGCATAATTCTTAGGTGTTGATAGTTAGCTGATATAGGCACTTTATTTGCTGTATGAGACAGAGAAGTAAATTACATATTTGTGTTTAAAAGGATGAGAAGTTGTGTTGAGGAATTTAAATAGTAGCTGGCATGGTTGAAATCTTGGAAGAAGATTATTTCTACAGATTAGTGTTTATGATTTTGGGAAGGTATGGTAATTGCATTGTTTTTATACCCTTCTTTATTACTGTTAGAAGGCAACTAATGTCTGACCTTAAAACTTGATGAATTATTCTTTTGTGCACTGACATGCATCCTGTTTTTGAGGCCCGAGAGCAATGGCATAGGGACCACTTGTAGGTCAAGTTGTCTTATATATTAATTGCAAGTCTTTCATAGTGTATGGGAGCAAGTTTTCTTTTTGCTTGTTTCCTGTTTCAGGCTATTGGCTTGAAAGGTATTTGATAATTTAAGTGGTCTCCGATATTTAGTTTTGTCTTGACTTCAAAATATTTTAAAAGTAATTTTCCATATATGGTTCCCTGTTTAGTAATAGGATACTATTTTATATGTAAATTCAGAGAAGAATTTACCAAGTGAAGCTTTAAGTTGGCGCTTCTGCGTACGCATCTAGAAGCTCATTTTGGGGAGGGGGTGTTTTCCCTTTTCTAAGTAATACAAAATTAATTTTCCAACTTATGTTAGGAAATCAATTTAGCTAAGGTGGTCAGTGTATGCAGGAATGCAAGGATCCTAGGTACATAGAAATGCCAAGGACCTGATTGTATCCTCTTTGGTTGAGCCTAGAATACATTGAGGGTAATAAAGTTAGGTACCATTTTGTCATGGTATCTTCAATAGATTGATTTCCATTAGCTGCAGTCGCTTTTAATAAAAGAAATTATAATAAATGGTATGTTGGAACTTTGAAGGGAGTTGTGAAAGTTAAATCAAATATGATGGTAAGTGCTAACTTTTTACTATTATTTGTGTATTTAAAAATATTCAGCCATAAATACACCGTCAAGGTCTCAGCTGGTATTGAAAGAATGTTCCATCTCGTAAGCTGTCATGGTAAGTCATCTCTTTATGAGTATTTGGTCTTCTTGCCACCAGTGGTTTGGCCTGCAGATGTTTTAGTTGGTGTTTGAGCTGACTTTTGTTTCAGACGTAATACAAATGGTGGAATTCTGATGCTTTGGCTTAACTAATGTCAGTGCTATGTCAGGACATGTTAGGAATGCCAAGATTTTGATGTTTCTGCTTGATTTTTGATTCTAGTGAGAGTGTAAGTGATGGTTAGGTTTTAATACACTACGAAGTCTTATTTGTATGCAGTATGTATTCTGATGTTTAGCTTGGGCATTCTTTCAATTTTGTTTTGTTTTTAAATTTCCTATTAAACTTTGGATTGCTATACATTTTCTGTTTTATAATTGTATGATGCCATTGCTCTGCTAGGTACAATGTTACTTATCTTGCATTGTGCATTGACTGTGTTTTGCCTCAGTTCTTTCTTTTATTAGTGAATTGATAAACTCTGTATATATATATATATATACACACATACATACATACTTGATATCTACATTAATGATGATACACATTGTAGATGGATCTGTACTAAGCATTTATTTTTAAATATTACAGTAATAGATATAGATAGTTCGGTAGATAGAGGTTTGGCTGAAATGAAATTTTAACTTCGAGTTTTTTTTTTTGGAGTTCTCTGTAAATAGTTGCTGAAATCTTCATGTTAACATATAAGTATTATTTTCATGCACTGAAACTATAAGTCTGTCACTTATTAAATGAGTTTTATTATTATTTTTTTAAACCTAATGACTTCTTGCATAAAGTATACCTTTTTTTGTGTGTGAAATACTAATTATAATGACTTGGTCAAGCTATCTTTTATCTTTGTCATTCCAGAGTTGGATGTACCAGATCGGTTACAAAGTCCTCAATCTGAGAGCCAGCTTAATAGACGAATTAGGAAAAGGAGAGATGGATCTGGTGATGGGGATAAGCATCAGGAAGATAATGGAGATATTCTAAATGGACAGGTGTCTTTAAGGGCCGATGTTGTTAAGGATGGAAGAGTAAAAGATGAGAAGCACAAGGGTGAGAGATACAGAGACAAGTATCGAGAAGACATGGACCATGAAGACAGGTACCAAGATGATAAATTGAGAGATGAGCTATCAACGAGAGATCATGCTAATAGTAAGTCTCGTGAGAAGTATGTAAAGGATGAAAAAGATGCTGTGGATATTCGGCGGAAGAAGTCCAAGGTGCAAGATAGTGACCGTGAGCATGATCATGATGATGATAGACAGCGTGGTCGTGATAGGAAGCGCGAGCGTGATAGGGATCGTGAGCGTGATCGAGATCGAAAGCGGGATCATGACCAGGAGCATGATCGTGACTTGAATTCGAATCGTGATCGAGATCGTGAACGTTATCGTGACCGTGACCGTTATCGAGAACGTGACCGCAATCGTGGTCATGATCATGACCCTGACTGTGATTATGATCGTGATTGGGATCAAGACCGAGACCGAGACCATGGTCGAGATCGAGAATGTGATCATCATGACAGTGATTGGGAGAAGGGTAGGGACCGAGATTGTGGTTGTGGCCGAGATATCGATCATGACCGTGACGTGTTACATCTCGATGAACGGAGTGCTAGATACAGAGATAGCAGGGAAAGGAAGAGATTCCCTGATAATCGTGGTGATGGCAGTGATACTAAATCTAGAGGTACCAAAGCACAACATTCTGACATGGAAAACAAATTATTGACAAGTAATAGAGTTGAGGTAGATATTGATAGGGGATTGTCTCAGTCACATCAAGCAAATGTAGATGCGGCTGTGGCCAGCAATAAAAAGAGGAATTCTCCCAGCTTAATTCCCTATGGTGGCCCTGATGAGTATAGGTACGTTATTTCTTTATTACATATCCTTCGGTATTAATAATTCCTTGTTCTGTGGATTAAATGGTAAACTGAAAAACAATGGTACGGTATTGAGCTGTTAGCTTCTATTAGATTTCAGATTTATTGTTTGACAATTTAAACTGATCTTATTTTCTCATTGTGTGTGGAATTCTATATATTTTTGGTGCTTGCGGGTATGTCTCCGTAACACTCCCCTAAGTGCTTTGTTCAGAGTGTGATAGATAGTTATTTTCTTTTACAGACATTTGAAACAGGAAGATTCGAAGTATAGAGACTTGATGTCAGAGCAGAGTTCCAAAGCAGCTTCAACAAGAGAGGTAACTTTTTCTGGAGTGTCTGAGAGAGGTGCCAAGTACGGATCCACGGAGAAATCAAATAGAGTCGATGAGGGTCATTCTGGGGAGTTGCCAGTTGAGAGGTTCTCAAATTCAAAAGCTTCCCCAATGAGTATTATGGAAAGATCTCCTTCTTCAACAAGTCTTGATCGTAGATATATGAATCGAAGTTGTGTTAGGCAGAGCCTTGACATAGAGGAGACAGGATGGAGGAGCAGTGTCTCCATTGGTGGCAGAGAATTAACTGCTGCTGAGGATGGACTAAGTCAACACTTACCTCTTGAGAAGCCTCCTTTGGATGAATCCACTCAAGCAGATCTTGCCTTTTATGGTAGAGCTGGTCAGGGCCGCTCATCCTTGATTCCGCAGCCACCTGGTTTCAGAGCTGGAACTGCTAGCCCTTCTTTCATTGCTTCTCTGGAAGAAGATAATAGAATTAATATCAGTGGCCCTTACAAGAGGAGCAGTGATATGAATGTTGGAAGAGGGCCAGCAAATGCTTGGCGGGGTGCCCCAAATTGGCCATCACCCGTTCCAAATGGTTTCGTCCCATTCCAAACTGGGCCACCCCATGGTGGTTTTCAATCGATGATGCCACAGTTTCGTTCTCCATCTCTCTTTGGCGTTAGACCCTCGATGGAAATTAATCTCTCTGGGATTCCATATCATCTCCCTGATGGGAGGTTTTCCAACCATTTACGCCCAATTGGCTGGCCTAATATGATGGATGGCTCTGGTCCCTCCCATTTTCATGGTTGGGATGGAAATAATGTTGGTTTTAGGGACGAAGTGAACATGTTCAGTGGTTCTGAATGGGACCAGAATAGGCGTACCATGAATGGTCGGGGATGGGATACCAATTTAGATGTAAGGAAAGGACAAAGTGGTGATGTTGACTTGCCTTCAGCATCTCAGAAAGAGGATCATCCTATGCAGGCCCCTTTGGATGAAATTTGCCATAGTGATTTTCAGATGAAAAGCCTTGAAATAAGATCTAATGTCATATCACCAGTAAAAGAATCTTCTAGATTTTCACCTGAGATTACACACAAGGCACCTGATTCTTCCGAAATGTCAAGTGATGATGGTGTTGCTCATTATTGCCAGGTTTATCTTTCTAAACTGGACATTTCAACAGAACTTGCTGGTTTGGAGTTGTATGATCAGTGTATGAGCTTACTGAATGTGGAGCGAAGTACAGATTTGGTTAAAGATGTAACAGTGCTTGTGAATTTGAAGGTAGAGAAGCTTTATTCAACTTTACTGTTTCTTCTGTATCTAATTTAGCTAAGCTTTTGACTTATAATACTCCTTTTCTTGAATTTTGTCAGAGTGGTGGACTCAGAGTACAAAAAGCTTCCAATGCTTTGCTGAATCGTTCGCTCATTCCTGCAACTAATGCTTCTGTTTTTCAGGTAGTTACTGGAACCTAGTCTCATGGCTCTGTGTGTGTGTGTGTCTATATATATATATATATATATATATATATAGATATATATGTGTGTGTGTGCATTTGTGCAGTTCTAAGATCTTTTTCTTCCTTTCGTATATGGTTGATTACTCATTATGAAAATTGATTTGCAGTTTGACTCTTTTCACATTCTTTTCCTTCATTGGGTGTTAGTTCTTTTCAAAGTTGGTGATCATGGTTACAAAAAACATGAGAGAGGAATAGGATTATGACTTGTTTGTAGGATTAAGTAAAAAGTGCTTCCTTTTTCCAGCCTTATTCCCAGATTTTGGATCACAGACACCTTAATTTCTAATATTCTTGCAGTTTTGAGCGAAAATATTCTTCAGCTTCAGAATGGAATGTTCAGACTTTTTCCCTCTGATCACACATAGTAAATTTGGACTTCCACTTTGAACTTCTTACTATAAACTAATGTGTTTTTTACCTTGCCTTTTCCGACTTGCAGAAAGCCATGGACCTCTACAAGAAGCAGAGGCTACAAATGGCTGCTATGCCAAATGTCAACGTTACAATGTTAGCATTTCTTTCAGCATCCAATCAGGAGAAGAGGAAGGAGCAAAGTTCTGATCATGTTGTAGAAGAAGCAGTGGAGCCAGTTTTAATTTCTGATGTGGAAATGGTGGATTCAGCTATTCCATATTCCGATCAGCCGAAAGGAGAAGCCATTCCAACTTGTGCTTCTCTGGCGAATACGGAGCAACTAGTTTTGGTTCAAAGCAGGGAGTTGCCAGATAATATCGATAGTCTTTCTCTGGAGAACTCAGAACTGCACGATACTGATTTTGGTCAGAGGAGCCCAGAGGTACCTAAATCAGTTTTGAATGGCAATGAAGTAGAAGAAATTCCGCTTGAACATGTGAGTTCAGGGAATGTAGTTGGGGATTCTTTCGGTTCACTTGAGAATGCACCAGAGGCGGTTCTTAAGCCCAATGATGGTGAAAATTCAAATGAAAAAAACAAAAGTAAAGGTGATAATATTGTGGGAAGACAGGGTTTTGGTGATGCAGTTAGTGGTAGTTCTTTATTTTTGTTAGATGGTTCTTCTGCTAAGGTAAGTGGGTCAAATGAGTCTGAGTCCGTAATTTTAAGTCGGATACATCATTCTCCTGAAAATACACATTGAGACGTTTTTTATATCTATGTTCTTTAATGTGCTTTCTGTTATTTTTTTTCGTTTTGTTTTTGTTGCCTATCTTTATCTTTAACGAAATAAAAAAGGACACAATGCCAGATTGCCAGCCCATTTGGTTCCCTGGAGAAAGGTATCATTGCATTGAACTGCATCTAGAATTGTGATTTGATGCATCAAGTCTAACATTTGAATCATCTTTGCTTTTATTTCAATGCCTTTATCTTCGTTTTTGTCATTTAATAATCTTTTTTTTTTTTTGGAACGAGTTATGTGCATATTATTGTTTGTTATAATGATGACGCATCGTATTATATTTTACACTAACAAAGATTTCAGTTTTGGTGGTTTTATAATTGTTGTTATATATGCATTTCATTTTTGACAAGGATTGTAGAGTTTAGTTTACTTCTGTTATCGCATAGTACATTTGGTCCCACAAAAGAATTCATTTCACATAATGGAGAATCTTTCTTTTACCATTTTTTGTTCATACATTGTTCTTCTTCAAAAGCCTCTTTGGTTTTTTTTTTTTTTTTTTTTTTTTAATTTCATTATTGTCTGAACATTTTACCATATTTAGAAATTACAATGTTTGGGACATGCCTACGTTTATCAATCTAGATTTGCATTGCCATGCCATAGTAACATATTGCTTCTTTCATGCTTAACAGTTTCCTTTTCTATTGGCTTAAATAAACAATAATTTCGCAGTGCAAATATGGTTTAAAAACACTTTAATTTGTTTATTTAAATTTAATTATAAAAATATTTAAATATTAATATAGAATAACATCATAATAATATCATAAATAATAAAATTGTTAAACGACCTTTTAGATAAAGTTGGGCCTGGCCTGACTGAGGCTGGGAGGAGGGTTTATTTTTTTTTTAATATTTGGGCTGCAATTTTGCCCATAACTCTGGATGTGTTCTGTCAGGTCTCTTAATCCTTTTCCTGTACCATTAAACGGTTCTAACAGCTCTTATGAATTAACTAAGAAAAGTTGTTGTTCACTGTCATATTTTTTTAGGAAAAATTCACTTTCGCCTCCTGTATTTTGGTTCGTATAACAATTAATATTTGTATTTTTTTACACTTAATTTCTTGTGTTTTGACCATTATGATAGAAGAAGAAAACACCGTTAGATTAAGTGATATTTTTATACCGAAAGTAACCTCATCGTCTTCTTTTTCTCCTCCTTCATCCCAAGAAATTCTAAACTTGAAAAACTTTAAATTCCATTAATTTTAATAAATAAACTAAAAATCAATTCAATTAAATTAAAAATAAAAATGACTCATTATCTAAAATTTCAAATCTGATTTAAGAATTTTATAATCTAATTATTTTACTCACAAATTTTAAGATGTTTTGTATACTTATGAAAACTTAAAGAGATGAAAAAAATCCATAGCTAGAACAAATTTAAAAAGATAAAAAGACCATCAAAATCTAATTAAATCTCAATTTTTTTCCTATATGATGC
>JBBYHM010268742.1:4342-28504 GCA_038381775.1 Adansonia rubrostipa | reverse complement strand
TTTTTTTCTTTAAGTACTAAATTATAAATTAAATTATATTAACCCTTTTAAAATTAGATTATACAATATGAGCCAAATAGTATATTAACTCTTTTAAAATAAATAATTTAATGATGTAAATTGTGGTAATTTTTTATAAGAAAAAAAGTTATCTATGATGTTATGAAATATTATTTTAAAATAATAAAATATAAAAACAATCCTGATAATATTTTATATCATAAATTAAATTTATTAATTTAATTAATGTCTTATTAATTCGTAATACAATTCAATCTTTTAATGTTAGTATGCAGTAAAAACTTTTTAATTTCAAGTGAAAATGAAAAAAAAAATTAAAAAATATTATATTTTAAAATAAATAATTTAATGATGTAAGATGTTGGTTTCTTTTTTTTTCTAAAAATAAAGAAGTTATATGATGATTTCAAGTGTGAGGTAATTTTTTTTTTAATTATAGTAAATTGAATTGGTGTATTATTAGCTCTTTCCAAAAATTAGAAATATGAGAATATTTTTTCATATTTTGTAATTAATTACTGGTTTAAAAATAAAACATTTAAAAGTAGTAAATAAATCAAAATTTTAAATTTCATATTTTTTTTAATCACTGATTTAACTGAAATAGTAAAAAAAAAAAAAAAGGAAAAATGCGTATGATATTATCAAATTAATTTCAATGTTTTTTATATTTAATTTATTTTAAAATCTTTTCATACTCTATTGTTCATTAAGAAATATGAGACTAACACGATAAATCATAAAAAGATGTTATATTAATTTTTTTATAAAAATAATATTTGGAAAAAAAAAAGCACAGGTTCTATGAACCATTTAATTTAATTTAAATAGTACCAAGAAAATAAATCATAATTTAAAAAGTACGTACATACATATATATAATTTATTATTTAAAAAAATAGAAGTTTATCGTGCATAAAAAGGTATAGATGTAGTAGTTCTTTTTGCGCTTTTGTTATGTCGTGCAAAAGAGATTGATTTCTTCAAATCACTGAAAATAAATGGCAAGAGGGTTACTCGAAAGAACCATATCTAAACATCCATGGCTTCCCATCTTCCCAACCTCAGCCTCAGCCTCAGCCTCCTGGAAGGATTTTTTGAACCTTGGTTATAAATGATAAACAGAATACAAGTATTGTTAAAACCCAAAAAGAAAAGAGCATCTCAGAAATATCAACATGCAACTCAATCTTTCGTTTTTGGTGGCTTCACCTATCACTAATTTAAGCCTGAGCTACTACTACTACTACTCAGCAACGCCAACAAATCGCCCTTCTTCATTTTGGAGAATCCCTTCAAACCAATAGATTTTGCGAGTGCCCTCAGTTCTGGTAGCTTCAATGTGCTCAAATCTTTATGTCCAATCTGCTGTTCCATGTCCTCCTCATCGACATCAGAAGATTCATCCTCTGACAACTCATCCAACATGTCGGGATCTCGATGGATTGACTCAGGCTCAAGCTCTGGCTCAAATTCAGACTCTAGTTCCTCCTCTAGTTCTGGCACATGATCAGGTGCTGGAGGTGACTCAGCCAAACCCAAATTTCTCTTCCTCTCTGAATGCGTCAAAGAATTGAAGGTCTCCTCACTGGAAAAAACTGGCTGATATTTCATTTGTGGAACAGGTGACTTGCGTCGGAAATTTGATGGAGGTCTGCTTAAAGTAGGGGCACAAGGCTCTTTGGCCTCGCTCCTCACACTATCATTTGAATCAAAGAAGGCTTCTTTGGGGCTTTTATCTTCATTGGAAGAGCCATTCACTTCTGGATTATCTGAATTCAGATCTCTTCTGCTGCCAATGCCGGTTTTTTTCTTAACTTGTTCAATTGAGTGTTTCCTCAATAGCCTAAGCAAAGAATCAACTGTTTCGGTCTCTTTACCTTTTCTCTGTAAAGTATCGGTTTTCTTATCTTCTTTAGAAGCAGCTCTTTCTCGAAGTTTAGCTTGGACCTTCCTGAAAAGCTCCACAATCTCCTTCTCTCTTGGACCCGGGGCTGCAGTGGCCTGAAATTTTGTGGAACCGGACAGCGGGAGTAATGGCCCATTTTTTGAAGATAACATTTCAGATTCATCAAAATTTTCTAAACTCTCTTTGTCTTCATTTTGCCTATTCCTCCCTCGAAACCCATGTCTTTGCCTCGAGAAGTCAGGGTTTCTCCTGTGACCACTAGGACCTGCATTGCACACAAAAGAGATTCCCCAGGAACCATATTTCGAAGATCTAATCTTCACACGTGAACAAATTCTGTTGTCACTATGTGAAAAGCAAGGTGATAGAGTCACTGCTCTTCCCGAAATACCTGAGCAGGAGAGATATCTGCAGTCTGTTGGTCCATAACCTACGATAAAATCAGTATCCGGTGACAAAAAAAAAAAAAAAAAAAAAGAAAATAACCATTTAAGAAGCAAGATTAGTTTTGGCCTATCTCTTCACCAAAGGCACTTGCAAAAGCCCAAATAACAAAAACAGCCAATAAACAACAAGAACTGACAATCTAGCCTAGTAGCTAACGTAGGTAAATCCCACAATCAACATCAATTTTCCCAAAGTTAAAATCACTTGAAACAGGAAAACAAAACGAAATTGAAGTTTCTCTCAAAACATATCGAAGCATTGCCTACTAACTAATCTTGTTAGAGAATTCATAAGATAAGCCAAAAATATAAAAAAAAAAGAACGAAAAGAACCGAAAGTAAACAACACTTTTCTGAGCAGATGCACAGAAATATACAAAATTTCCACTTATCTAGACAATATAAAAGGAAAATTTTCAATAATAGCTAATAAGGCTTAGTTTCCAACAGCCCCTGCATTCTTTTAGAGTTTGCTTGGAGTACAATGTCCTCAAATTTCCTCTATGGTTTACATTATATTAACTAATGCTGATAATAAGACCTCGCTGGCATTTATCTTTTGCTGTGCTTCCGAAGAAACCAACGAAACCACCAATAAACCATTACAAACTTAGCTGCAAAATTACCACTATGTGAGCCATCACTGGGACAAACTCAAAGATCATTTATTTATTTACTCCCATGTCAACAGTGGAGGAATGCTGAAACCAGCAAAACAAGACATGACTCTCTCCTCCTTTGCGCTCATCATAAATGAAAATTACTTACTGGAGATGCTATAACCAAATGCATAATTCTATAGATCTTTTTTTTTTTTCCAAAAATGCAACTAAAAAATAAGAGAGAGAAAAAAAACCGTTACACAAGCAACCTCCCACACCACAAGAACATAGAGCTAAACAAATTTAACATGTTAAACTGTATGATCTTTAAATAAATTTAGAAACCAGCATGACTAGTCAAGATAATCTAAGGATGAGATTAATAAAGATTAACTATTTTTTTTAAAGGGGGGCACTTGGGATAAGTTCAAGACGAAACACAAAGCAACCCCTAAAGGGCAGCTATGTTGAATAATAATAAAAAAAAAAAAGGATATGTATTAAAACACCCATTACAGTCCTCAACCTCATAGACCAAAAGAGAAAACCTTTCCTTTTCCTTTTCCTTTCATTTCACACGGTTTCTTGGCAACCAAACAGAAAAAAAGAGGAGATTGCAAGAACCCCCCCCCCCAAATAAAAAAAGCAAAAGAAAGATAAATTTACCAGGAACGTTGTTAGAAACGAGATGAAGTGCACGCGACATGAGTGAGGGAGTGCTGGTGAAGCTTCAAATGAGAGCCTTCTGGTGGCGGTTTTGCATTCACTTGGCAGGGTTTCCCTGTTTTGAAGTAACCGAGGTTTTTTCTTTAAAAAATAAAATAAAATAAAATTATTTAAGCCATTGATAAGGGACTTACAAGGTCATCTGTGATTTTGTTTGTGGGCAATAGTGGATTAAGATATTAAGAAGCCGTATCGCCTTAATCTTGAAGGAAAAAGTCAAAAAAAAAAAAATAGCAATGGCTCCAATTACAGAAATTAAAAACGAGAAAAAAAATCCCGAAGGAACATCAATTAGAATTGTTGCTTCTCCGGATGGGATTTTCTTACAAAGTTAAAGCAGTTTTATTTTTCACTGCACAGCAAATCAGCCAATCTAATTATAAAAAAAAAGTTGAAATTTTAAAATATAACAAAAAAAATTATTAAAATATAATATAAAAAATTAACAGATCCATATGTTAAATTCAAGAATGAAAAACTCATTTACAAATTCAAGAATTTGTATGTTTAATAATTGAAATGAAATGACATAATAGTGCATAATAAAAGATATAATAATAATAATAATATTAGTTAGGTTGGGCCAGCGTTATTGAGGCTTTGATTCTTAGCCCAGAAAGAGAGCGAACTTTTCATCAGCCTTAAACTTCCTTTTTCTTTTCTTTTTGGTTTTTTAAGAAAGCAATAGGCAAAAAATCAGAAAATAGATATATCAATGGAAAACATATTCGCCGAGGTACGACTTTTGGAATCAAATCCAAACACAACGCCATATAACTATTATTGTTTTATAATTTTTACTCTTTTTCATGTTAATATTTTCAAATAATATTTATCTGCAATAACAAACGGTTTAATTTGCACGCACTTGCACGATAAAATTGAAAAGAAATTGGGGATCGCATCTACACTGATTTGAATGGTACCCATCCTATCGGGCCCAGAAACTACGAGGTCGCTAAAACGAGCCACGTGTATATTAGACTCGGACCATTCTGTTCATCGTCTTCCGTCGCTTTCTCCCTGTCCCGCTCTGCTCTCGCTTTGTTAACGAACTGTTAAACAAAAAAGATGGAAGAAGAAGAAAGGACCAATTCCAATCCAAACCCAAAGCTCCAACTTGTCTCTCTTTTACCATAACTCAGCCAACGTTCGTTACTTTTTTTTTTTTGGTTCTCTTTTCATTCTCCTTCCTTTTTTTTATTTTTATGTTTATGCTATGATCTCAGTTTACCATTTACTCAATTTTTGCTATTATATCTGCTTGTAAACAGAGTCATGCTTTATTCGGGGTGAATATTAACGGAGTTGATTTATCTCAACTTAGGGTCTTTCTTAGTTTAGTTTCGATTGGATATTTGATTTATTTAGTAACGAAAACAAGGAGGTTATGGATAAAATGAAACTAGCTCAATGGGGTGAGAAATTGAAAGCGGGTGGAGCTCAAATGAGTAGAATGGTTAGTGGGAAAATGAAGGAAATTCTTCAAGGCCCGACACCCGAGTCGAAAGTGGTTGATGAGGCCACTTTAGAGACCTTAGAAGAACCCAACTGGGGAATGAACATGAGGATATGTGCTATGATCAACAGTGACGATTTTAATGGGACCGAAGTTGTTAGGGCCATAAAGAAGAAGATATCAGGAAAAAATGTTGTCAGCCAATGGTTGAGTCTTGATTTGTTGGAAGCTTGTACGATGAATTGTGAGAAGGTAGCTTCCGAGGTGGCTTCTGAAAAAGTGTTGGAAGAGATGGTTAAGATGATTGATAATCCGCACACGGATCACGGGAATAGGGAAAGGGCTTTGCAATTGATTCGTGCTTGGGGACTGTCTGAGGATCTTGCTTACCTGCCTGTGTTTCACCAAACTTATGTGGTAAAATCCATTTTCACCTTAAATCGTGTTCTTTTATGTGTTGACGTTCTATATATATATGTTGGTTTTAGCTCTACATAGTCTAACTAGTACTTTGATGACAATCACTGGGCAATGGCATTTATAATTTGGTCATTGCATCCTAACAATACAATCTGTCAATCTGCTGATCTATGATTATGCCAGAGAAAAATCTCTGGACTTCTTCATGATGTGTTTAACAGCGTGAAATTTATCATTAATATTTGTTATTTTAAATAATATACACATGTTTCATTATCTTACTCCTTTGTTCAAAGACTTCTAAGTTTTTAGGCAGCCAGACTTTTACTAGCACTAATCTCGATTGCCTGTGACAAATCATAGACATACTCTTTGTTCTTTCCCTCCTTTCCTTGCATAGAATATGTTTCTCATTCCTATTTTCATATCATAGAACTAAAATAATCGTGATTCAAGGCTGCAACTGCAAGGTTTTTCTCCCCTCTTCTAAGTTCTGCATACGGTTTACTCTTTGTTCTCAAAATATGCTGGAATTAGAATGTTGGGAATGTCAATTTGCGGATTGGATATCCTAGAGTCACTTATTTAAGATTCTAAGTCACTTTTGACTGTGTTATCATTTCATTATCTTCCCCTTTTTGATACTTAATTTTAACAGAAAATAAGTCTTTCTTGAAGGATTTTTAATAAGGGGATCCTACTAAATGTGGTTTGTTTCTTATCTTTTTGCTGATATTGGATTTTTGTTAAATTACCTTATACTCATTATGAATTGTCAATTCAATATGTCATCTTTTGGATACACTTATAGTTTTCAGCTTACTATGGATGGGAAAATGTGCCAAAACCAATTGCATGCAGGCTATCATGCACTTGAAGAGAGTAATTCTCCAACTTTTTTCTTACTTTTTCTCCTATTTTAACGAAAAGCAGAGCTTGAAAGGAAGAAATACACATCTGCCAGTAGATGATGGGAACTCACCCCCTTCACACCATGCCTTGGAGTCTTATATGGGAGAGCCATTGCCTTCCTTTGAAAATTACCCTGTTAATAACACAGGATTGCATGGTAGTGATTTTGCCTATAATTATGGGAGCCTATCAGTTGAACAAAAGAAGGAAGTTTTGGAAGTAACCCAGAACAGCGTTGAGGTGCTTTCTAGCATGTTGCGTACAGAAACCTTGCTGAAATCCACAATGGTAATCATTCTGTTTCTATCATGAAAGCATGATTTAACTGTAATCATGTACTTTGTATTTCATAGACCTTGCTGCAAATCCTACCATTTATGTTATGTAGTCATTTGACGTTGACGCTATAACATATATGTGGATGATGGCACAGTATTGCTACTTCTATTGGAGATTTTATTTCATAATTTATTTAGTTTTTAACCTGCTCTTTGAACTCCTTGGCATGTCAGAAAATGAAATGCTACTGCATTTTAGTTTTTATTATATTTTTCAAAATGCTAGTATTAACTGCGTCATGAAGCTTTTTGTTCGTAGGAGTGGATTAAATGCATTCTTCCAGAATGTGGACCCCTTTTAAAATTGAAGTGATACAATGAAGGAAAAAAAAGACACAGAAAATAATACTCAAAATAATACTTGCGTGGTTGCAGGACGAACTGACAGAGAGCATGTTGGAGGAGTGCAAGCAGTCAAAGCCTGTCATTCAGATGATCATAGAAAGTACTACTGATGATGATGGAATTCTCTTTGAAGCACTGAATCTGAATGATGAGCTTCAATGGGTCATCTCCAAATTCGAAGAACTGGAAGCCGATTTGAAGTCCCGAGGGCAGGTTACTGAAAACTCTGGAGTCAGTGCGGCTAATGCTTCTGCTTCAGTTGAGACCTATAATGAATACATGATAGGTCCTTCCCCTTCAACCCATGAGGAAACCGTGGTGAGAACTTCCCCCTCGAACCATAAAGAAACCAATATCAGTGCTTCTGACGAAGTATATGATACCGAATTCAGCAGTGACAAGAAAACATTGATTGAAAATTGAGTTTGAGGAGTTAAGAGCGTTTCTTTGGTTTAATATTCGTTGCATGACTTCTTGTGCTGGTAAATTTGTGGTTGGGATAGTGTAATTAGTGAATAAGATTATGTAGTCCGGTCCCAATGAACATTAGTTTATCAGGTTGTTAATAATAGTTTTGTACCTAACTTGTGCTAATTTTCAGCTGCTTTTCTCCTTTCAATGTAAAAAAGTATAAAATTCATTTTTATATATTTGACAGTGAAGTTTTTAATTTTGTAAGCGGTGGGTATATACATTTTTATTTGATTATAATTAAGATTTGATTTGATTAATTTTTTTGTTTTTTATTATATTAGTTTTCAGTTTATTTTTATTTCTTGCTTTTACAAGTTTTATTAAAAAATAAAAGTATCAATCAAACGAAATTATAAGTAATAAAATGACATATATATTAAATGAACAGACAATGATACAGTTTTTCATGCCAAAACAAGCTGGTTATGTTATATACATATATATATATATATTATGGTTTTTCTTAAATATACATATTGTTGCATTTTTGCTCGACTATTATCTATATTTTGGCATCCAAAATCCATTCCTTTTTTTTTTTTTCTGACAAAACAATCGCTCTATTAAAAAACTAGGCTTAATTCGGTTGAAAAAAGAACACTATTTTACCGATAATCAAGCGTTTGCAAACCTGGCAATCCAACAAGTGGGACTAAAATCTAACTCATGCTTGTTACCATGAAGTTCGTCACCCTAAATTTGGCGCCAGTTAAACCAACTTTTACAATACTCCTATTTATTTTGCTCTCTTCATTGAATCTCTTAAGTCTTAGCCCTCAGGGATTCAGGTTTCTGATTCTCGCGAGGGAGGAGCCCCAAACCAAAAACAGCAAAATGGGGGAAGAAAAGAGAAAATATCAATAAAGCCAAAGAAAGTGGTAAGGTTCAGGAGCAAAACACGGCTAATGTATGTATTTGAATATGAAATGGCTTCCGAAGTTGATCAAGGGGCACATGAGATTGTATATGTCGAAACCACAGCCGCCAACCAAGAAACCTATGAGGAAATCTTTGAAGAACCAGCTCCATCAGTTCAGGAAGATGAAAAGAAAGTTGGAATATTGGAAATGAAGCGAAGCAAAAGTAAGGCCTTGGTCGAATTCAGGTGCAGAGTTGAAGAAGCGATACTCGGGAATTATCTCTGGGGAAACCTATCAATACAGTTCGCCAAAAAGAAAGCGCAAAGGCCGTTGAAAACCTGAAAGAGATCACACTTTGGGGTGTACCTTTGATGCCAAGCAAATGATGTGAAGGAACTGATATCGCCTTTTTGAAATTCCTGAAAGCGAAAAATTACAAGGTTCATGAAGCCTTCGATATGCTTCGGAGGACTTTAAAATGGCGGAAGGAATTCAAGGCTGATGAAATGCTTGAAGAAAGTTTGGGTGGTGACTTCGAAAAGGTGGCTTACCTAAATAGCAAAGACAAGGGAGGTCACCCTCTGTATTACAATATATATGGTGCCTTGAAAGACAAGCGAATGCAATACAAAATACTTGGTTCGGAAGAAAATTGCGAAAAATTTCTAAGATGAAGATTTCAAAACATGGAGAATGGTATCAAGGAACTCAATTTTCTGACCCGGTGGAACAGATTGCATAGTTCAGATCATAGATTTGAACTCATCAAACTCATCAGGGCCTGCCACAAAGGAATTACATTCCGTTTGTTAAAAATCTTGGATTTTGTTTGAAGACCGTTATCCTAAGGTCATCCGTCGAAATGTAAGACCAAAATATATAGCCAATCCAGAATGATCCATATGTTTGATTAACTGATCATTGCCCTATTATTGCTATATATTTTTAATTATTGTTCATAACATAAAAAATCGAAATCATTGCCGATAAATCATAAACTTTCCCTTGTGGTACTACATATCCCGTGTGCTTTCTTCACGGCTGAAAATGAAGAAACTGATGAAAACTCAAAGAATGAGTGGCAAGATTGTTATAGTCAGACCAGGGAAAGTCCCTAAAACTCTCCTGAAGTAAGAAATCTTTTAATTTTGCTTATAATTTTTTTTGCAATATTAGAACGTCCATTGTCATTTGCTTATTTCCTTTTTTATCCAACTTTGGTTGGAAACTAGATTCATCATCTCCAGAAAGTCTTCAAGTTGAATATGGAGGTCTCAAAAGAGAAAATGACAATGAGTTTTCTTCAGAGAACAACGCTTCAGAGCTTAAGATTAGAGCAAATACATCTGAACACATCCAAATTCCAAACCCAGAGGTACAATTATACAGTAACCCTCTCCAATATACAAAAAACTAGATCTTATGAAAATTTGGGTGCCTGTCTTTCAATTAAGCTTGCTTAATTTTGTGCGCTTATTAGGCAGGAGTGACAATAGTTTGGGATTTAACGATGGTGGGATGGGATGTATCCTGCAAGGAAGAATTCATCCCAGACGATGAAGGCTCTTAGAAGGTGTTGCTCCAAAAGGAAAATGAAAATAAAGGGGAGATCAGAGTGTTAGAAATTCATTTTATATCAATGAACCAGGGAACGTTGTTATAACCATTGATAATATCTTACTGAAGAAGCAGAAGAAGGTTCTCTATAGATACAAAACCAAACCCAATGTTCCCATGTACGTCTTCTTCAAGAAATAGCTAGGAGGTGTAAATTCTTTTTTTTTTTTCCGTCAATTCTTTTTCATTTCACCAATTGTCCATCCTTGGCAGAATCGGTTTGAAAACAGAAATAACGATCATCTCCCCCCCCCCCCCGCCCCAACTCCACCCATTCCCTTGTTGTAATACTAGATTCGTCGCTTCTGCTTGATAGCTATATCCGATATCTGTTATATTAAGACATGTTACAAACATGTTCAAGAACTTGATAACTGTTTCAGCAGCATATGCTTTGCATTTTCAAGATATTCCACTAATCCAAAGCCTACATTTGAAACATACATTTATGCTGAAAATAGTTGTTTCTCAGCTGGCTATTCTATATATGGCTAAATTGTTTGCCAATTTTTTTTTTTTTTAAATAAGAGTGAATATGATAATTTATTAGTTAAAACCACATGAGATTTTCATCAATCTATTGCTCGGCACTAGTATTCTAAAGATCTCGTAATTGGTCAAGAAGGTGCAGCCTCGATAAGGTTGTTCGCGTGGCCTAATGGATAAGGCGCTCGCCTCCGGAGCGGGAGATTGTGGGTTCGAGTCCCACCGTGAACGTTGTGATTTTTGGTAAGCAAGTGTCTTTTTGGCCCGACATCCATCTAATCCCATCACTGGTCTGTTTGGTCTGCTTAGTGTAAGTTTTTGTATTGTATGTGTGAGTTAAGATAGTTATACCTGACAATTTGTTAATTTTTTAAAAAATAGAATAAATAATTGGGCATATTATTTTTTTGTTTAAAATAAAAAAAATGCATTGGCTAATTGCTAGGTTGGAAATCAAATCACAAGCCAATGGGATTGGAACATTACATATTTCATTTACATAAGTCTCATGAAATAATATAATTCAAGCGCAAATTATAGGTAAAATTAAATCCAGTGTATAAGATTTATAAGTGATTTTTCCAAAACCTTTTTTGGCTTTAATAAATCTAAGCTAAAGAGTTAAGGCCCTTTAGGTAATTTCACCAAAATATGAAGAATGAAAACCCTAGTCTGCACTCAAATCCCCTACCCAAGTTTGGTAACAAGGAAGAAAGCTTTTCCCTTTGGGCCACACAATAGTCACCATTTAATTCCAACGTGTTTTCCAAGGAAATCCCCGAGAAAGTTGTTTTTTTTTTTAATTCCATTAACCAAACGATCCCTGGAATTTTAATTTTCTTTAGTTTTAATTTTTCCTATTATTTCCTTCTTTGGAAGAGGAAGAAAAATCCGAATTTTATACCATACTATTGTATATAATAATATATAAAAGAAAATCATCTCCTATTTTTTAAACCATAAACCTAAGAAGTTTTCTCGAGAAATTTTTGTTGATGGCCAGTAGGAAGCTGGTTCGAGATTTTTTCATTGCAAGACAGCCTCTTTTTCTTCACCTTACATCTCAACAGGTATAAAGCTGCTAGCTTGGTTCGGGAATAATATAAACTTTTATTCTTTTTTTTCTTTAATAACTCTTTTGATTTTTTTTTTTTCTGGGGGTGGGGGGATTGGTGTTTTAGGGTTCGAATGTGAGACTAAGATTGCTGTCTGGAAATGGGTACTCGAGTAATCGACGGTTCAGTATCTTCAATGAGTTCTCCAAGAAAATTAAAGGCGAAGCTAACAGGTATGTTGAAGTTAATGACATTTTTCATTTTAAGAATTGTAAAAGAAAAAAAAAAACGAGCTTCTTAACTTTCTTTTGGTGAGATAATTTTTGATTTGGGACATTATGAATACTGTAGAAATCCTGAATTTCATCAATCGGTTGAGGATCTAATGGGGAAGGCAGAAGAGCTGAAAATTAGGTAATTTTTCTTGTAATATAGTAAGCTCTTATATGTATTAGCTTATTAGGGTAATAGGCTGAGACATACCCTTGTATGTCAAAGGAGGGGCCTGAGATGGTGAAATGGCGAATGCAGAACGAAGCAGACAACTGAGCAGCTCTACAAGCGGGTCGATGGCGTGTGGACAGAAGCTGAAGATACAGCTAAAAAGGTAAGGTTCGAATTTATCTTCTATTGCTATCGTTCTTGCAGGGATTTGCCAGTGTTGTCAAGGTGTGCGCCAAGGCGCCTCTGCGCGTAAGAGTTAGAGAACAAAAGCACTTCATAGCCTTTGCGTAAGAGTTAGACAACAAAAGCGCTTCATACCCTTTTGGGCAAGGCGCACGCCTGGTGAGCCTAGACATGCTTTTTTGTAAGGCACTAGGTATAAAAAATGACGTTCTCTTTAATTTGAGATTTTTTCATTAAATGTACCTTTAATAGCACCTAAGAGTTAGACAACAAAGCTCCTCATACCTTTTCGGGCGGGATGCATTTGATTAGGCACACGCAAATGAGCCTACATGCACTTTTTTGCAAGGTGATAGACATAAAAATAGCCCCGCCTAATTGAAGTTCTCCTTAATTTGAACTTTTTTAAATAAATGTACCTTTAATAGCAAGAAAGGGGATAATATCAAATTTTCTACTTTTAAATATTTGAGTATTCAACAACAAACACGAGACGTAAGCAAATCATGCATATTGGCCAACAAAAAGGAAATTGCAAGCTTTGTAGATAACTTGGACCAATCTTTAGAGTTTTTTTATCATAATTATATATCTTAAGCTTATTTTACACACACACACACACACACAAACACATAAAAACAAAAACACATACACATGCATATTGCCCCTTACTTCACTCAAGCGAGTGCCTTTTTTTTTTTTTTTTTGGCGCTTGCGCTTGAGGCAATATAAGGGTTCTAGTGCTTAGAGTACGCCTTCCGCCCTTGACAACATTGGGATTTGCATGTATTTTTTTTTATTTATTCAAAATTAATTATGCTGACACTATGTTTTGCATCTGTTATTTGTTTTTTCCAAATTATTTTCCTTGTAATGCATGTTTATCGAAGTTACTTAATGCCCTAAAACTATTCAATTTCATAGCTTTCCTTGTGTATTTTTTATCAAATGCATTTTGTAGACTTATTGTGTGATCGACCTTAATCAACAAGTTTGACTTAGAAGTTTACCATAGCTCAGTCGTTGTGCTTATTTTGGATTGAAAACGTGGATGATTAACTGATTATTGAGAAACGACCTCCAATAGATCTTGCATATAACCTTTCTGTAATGTATATACGCATTCGTTTGTATGCAACATGGTATGTAGTTGCCTCTCTTATGTGTGACCATAACTCTGGTATTCTAGATTCTATAGTTTGCGCTATGTAGAATGGTATGACGTGAGTCAGCTGTAGTATTCTCATTGCTACTAGAACTTAGTGTGCATCTCAATTGTAATTTAACTCTTGGCTGTGATATGTGAAGAAGGTTTGAATGTGAATCTTTCAAGCACCTGTTGTCTACCTCAAGTATTTGAATGGTAGTTATATTGTTTGTAGGTTTCTGCCAACATGAAAGAGAAGATTTCAGCTGCTAAAGAGGAGGTTTGCTTTCTATTAAGATAGTTGGCCTACTAATTATGTCCATCCCATTTTTTTAACGAGATACTCCATATTATTTAGGTTAAGGAAACTTTTGGGATTGGTAAGGAAGAATCTTCACAGTCAACCAGTACTTCAGCTCAGCACGGTGCTGATGTGAAGGATGGAGATAAGTTGTCGTCTGGGGAACAGAAACATGAGCAGTCTGGGTCTGCTGATGCTGCAGAAACTGTATTTGGAAAATTTAAGTCAGGCATTTCTTCTTCGAAGGTTTCTTTGGCTTTCCAAAGGTTAAAGGAAGCAAAGGTTGTTGATTTGGCAAAGAAGGGATATGACATTGTTAAGGATGAGTTAAGTGGTAACCCGAGTAAGAGAAAGCACCTGGAGTATACTCCCCCTTCCTCATCAACAGCTGAAAGAAGTACTAGAACTGATATTGTTGTTATGCCATCTAAGCAGTCCCGTTGGAGTAAAAAGTGGGAGGCATTCAAAGAGAAGGTAAGTTTACTGCCACTGCTGAGTTTTACTGAAATTTTACTAAACTATTTTGCCTATTACGTATGTTTTTCTAGAAATGTGAATGAACCTTTTTCTCTTCTGCATAGATGCAAGGTCATCCGTTATTCAAGCATGTTAGCGGGTTTAGTGAACCTGTTGTGACAAAGGGCCAAGAGGTAAGAGTCCATCCAATTGTTTTTTCCTTCCCCCACTGTCCTATTTCTTTTGCATGCAGTTTTCCTGGTTAAGGTGCAAGCTCTATTTATTTCTTATACTGGAATCTGTCAATTTGTTAAATCAGGAAAAAAGATCTAAACATACTTTGTCATTGATCTGGTTGAAATTATTATATGGCTAAATTGGCAGATTGCAGAGGATATGCGAGAAAGATGGGAGACCAGTGATAACCCCATTGTTCACAAAATTCAGGAGTATGCTACTCACTCTTCTTGCTTTTTATCCTTTTCCTCTTCAACATAAGATTTAGAGAGTTATTGATGTGATATTGGGGATGCTGATTTCGTAACTCTCTTTTTGACAGTATAAATGAGAGTATCTTTCAAGAAACAGATGCCGCAGCATCATACAAAGAAATACGTCGACGAGATCCGTATGGTCACTTTCTTTTATTTTTGCCTTGTATTTTATATTCAATGTCTTGACAACTTTTATGGAACACTTTGTTGCATGGACTAGGTCATTCTCTTTGCCAGAGTTTGTGTCAGAAGTTCAGGAAGCAATCAAACCAGTCCTTAATGCTTATATAAAAGTGAATATGTTGTTCTACCGGCTTATATTCTAGTGTTTTTATCTTTTCCAATAAAAAGGATGTTTCAGATGGTGGTTGTCTCTAACAATAAAAAAAAATTTTTGCGTGCAGGGAGATGTTGAAACTTTGAAGAAGTACTGTAGTCCTGAAGTTATTGACAGGTGCAAAGCAGAGCATACTGCTTATCAGAGCCATGGTATATTTTTCGATAACAAGGTAAGAAAGTGACACTTTTGTTAAATGTCGTATATTTTAATGCTCTATTATATGGATCTTGATAGGATGATTATCTTTAAGCGTGGTTACATAAGTTTTCTGGAGTTTGTTGTAACATATATTAGTTCGAAAACGCCAAACTGATATAACCATATGTGGTTATAAATTATCATGGCCTTGGTAAAAGTCAGGTTGTAGTCGGGATGATTTCTTTCTAAATGTAAAGGTTGAATTATATTCTCGATAGGAAGTGGTGTTACTGATTTGGGCCTACTTTTGCTGCAGATTCTACATATATCTGACGTAGAAGTTAGAGAGACTAAAATGATGGGGACTTCCCCCATTATCATTGTGGCCGTATGAGTTTCTTCTACTGCTGCTTCAGTTTCTTTCTTAAACTGATTTTAAGCTTCTTAAGGTTTTTGAAGCTGATGGCCTTTTCCCTTTCAATGTTCACAGTTTCAAACACAGCAGATCTACTGTGTACGTGATAGGGAGGGTAAAATAACGGAAGGCGGGAAGGTAAATGACTAACTATTTTGCTGTTTTGTATGCTTCGTTGGTCATGTATATAATAATCATATGTCACCGAGACTGCTGAGGTGAAACTTATTTATGAAATTAACTACAATAATTTGAATTTTCCAATAAATCGGTGAGAGATGTTAATCTCGGGTTCATACCTTTGCTTTAAAAGATTTTTGGTCTTTGATTTACCATCTCATGTGTCGTAGGCATTTAACAATGTGTTGATAAATTTGTCTTTTTTTATTTTTATTTTTTTTACTAGGATACAATTCACACTGTATATTATGCCTGGGCCATGCAGCAACTGGATGTAGAAGAACTTGGAGAGGGTGCCCTCTACCCTATATGGAAGCTTAGAGAAATGCAGCAAATTGGTGTTCAAGCCCTCATCTAGTTTGTTTTTTGGGTCAATATCCTCTCTTATTAATGGATGTTGTAAGATGATTTGACCCCTCCTGTTGTGATAAATATTTCTTTTTTCTGCTGATCCTCTCTGGGTTTTGTTGGTAGTTCACTGCCAGGGAGAATTTTAGCCGATAAGTTAATTTTTTTTCAATTATTTTGAGCAAATAAAGGAATTTACTAAGCAAATTAAGTTATTTTCAAGGTCAGGTTTGCCTGATATTCCTGAATGCAGTTAAATTTATGATGGTACAAGATCTTTGCCATTCAGTGGGATAGGAGTTTCTTTCATGCGTGCTGCCTTCGGATGGATCAACATGATGAACTCATTAAAAGTTTATACCAATCAAAGCATCTTTGAAAACTTGGGAAAAAGGAAAGGCAAGAATTTGTTAGTAACCCTTAAATTGTATTTGGGGTTAGTAATTAGGGTTACATGCTTGATGAAATCACTGTCAAGTTTAGTTGGGTATGATCTTTTATGGGTATTTAATTGTGAGAAGTGACATAACATAATCTAACTTAAATACTTAAGTAGGCTAGAAATTTCTACAATGTTTGCTGTCCTGAGGTGGATTAATATGATGAACTCTTTAAAAACTTTGTACCAACCAAAGCATCTTTGAGAAGTTGGGAAAATGGAAAGGCAAGACTTTCGATGGGTTGTTCTCACAAATGTGGTTTGAATCTCCAGCGGCTGCCTCACCTATGAAGTATATATCTTGTGAAGTGTGTACCTACCATGTGGGTTGCACAAAGGAAGTCGTTTTTAAGTAAAAGGAACAGATTTTAAGTGTGAGAAAGGCCCAGATCAAATGTTCAAGTAGAGGATAAACATAAAAATATGATTCCAACTAATCGGTGGTTGAATTATCATGGGATAAAGCTGGTTTATTACTCTAAATTAAATATACAGAAGAGTTTACTTTCCAGCCACCAATTTTCCAGTATCCGATTAATATTTCTTGCGTCAAGTGGTTAGCTTAAGACCTAAGCTGAGCCCCATAAAGATGCAAAGATAAAAGAGAATACGAATCTTATAACAAATTGCAACGATACGAAGATTCTAAGCCATCTGTTTTTATAAAGAGCCAATTTATCATTGGATTGGGCATATCTCCTCTTTTATCTCCCTCTCTCTCTCTCTCTCTCTCCCTCTCTCCTGGTTCATGTCTTGCTTACGCATACGGCTTCCTCCGGCCAAGAAGGCATGGAAGATCTTTACTTCCAAACTGCAAACCAGGCTACATAAACTTCACAAAACCAAAGCTATCAAAAAACCCAAGAATAATCGGCTACAAACAGCCATTTCCAAAACTACTAGGCCTTCGCTTTTCCTGGGGCAACGCCTTCTGCGTAACAGCCGACGTCGTGCTCTTCGTTTTGGGGGGTACCGACGCTTCTACGTCTCCAAAAACAAAGACGCTGCTTCTCCTGTTTACATAGATAAGCTCTTTAAAGCAGCGCCTGTCACTGAACTGCTGGGGTATATTCCTCAGCAACCATCAGGGAAGAATGGGAAGCTCATCCATCAAGCTCCAGCTGCTGCTGCTGCTGCTGCTGATGATGATGCAGGAACAAGCAAGGAAAGAGAAAAGCGGGGACAGGGAGCTGAAAATTCTAGTGTCGGAGATGATATGTGGGAATCGATAGGAATGGCGTCTCCTATGCTGCATGGAATAGATGCAAGAGCTGAGGAATTTATTGCAAGTTTCCGAGCAGAAATGGAGCGTCAGGAAATTATAGCCCGTAACTTGTAGTGCCAGTTTGTTTATAGGCTTTAGTTCTTAATTTGCCTTTTAGCTGTATATATATCTCTATAATATTCAATCCGATCGTCCTGGAAAAGGGAAGCTAAATGATATAAATGAACTGAATTACAGAACTTAATAACTTTTGATGAATAAAGCCAAAATCTTTTTCAGGTGTTATTATTTCTGATATTGTTAAGAAAAGCAGCAATAAACAACACGGAAAAGAAACTTTTTGAGTAGCTAAGTTGAAACTATGCTTTTATTCATATGAAAGGTAAAGATTATTCATATATTTAAACACAAAATATCTAAGCACATTTTACAAGTATGTGGTCCATCTAAAGCTCATTCGCCTTCGAAATTTGACCACTACCAAAGTAATCAATTATTAAGATGACATCAATGTCCATACTCAATACGGAGCTATGATGAAATAAAAAAACAGTATTTTTGCTGGAGATTTCAATTATGGTAGTGGGAAAATAACCGAAAATCGTTTGGTAGGATAGACATAGGAAGAGAAAAAGAAAATGGATGGATGGATATACATGTTTTTTTGTTTTCTTTCGTATACAATGTGGGAGAAAAACTTTAATTTTATTTTAATTAATAATTTTATTTATAACTTTATACCAAATCTTTCCTTTTATAATTTTTTATTTTTTGTATTAAACACAGGAGAAATAACTTTTTTTTCCTCTCCTTTTACAAAACATCATTCAAATGAATTGGATCACTAAATGTAGGGTGACAAGCTCAAGCCCATTCGACTTAGACTTGAGTTGAAAGTAAAGCTATCTATACGTGCCCATTTAGTTTAATTTATATAAGTTAGCTTTGAATAAATTTATTATAAATTCAAATCAATTTAAATTATTATTTAATAATAAAAATAATATTTTTATTTAAATTTAAATATAATATAAATAAATATTAATATTCTATAATATAATGATTAAAATAAAATTTTAAATTAATTAAAATTTGAATAAAAAATTTATAACTTTTAAATTGTAATCCAACCCATAATTAAATCTAATTTATAATTAACTTACATGACTTCCTGCCTAACTTGCCTTTTCACGAAGGAAAAGAAAAAATTTATATGCATATTATAATATTAATGGTTGACGAGTTATATAAAGAGAGATTAATATTCTCTAAAATCATAATCATTACATCCTTTATGGAGGTTTTAAAATCCAAGATTTTTCAGTTAATAATTCCAAAGCAAAGTTTTAAATCCACTCCACCTACATACCAAGATTAATCCAATCCAGTAATTTCTTGCAATCTACTTTCATTAATGCTGAATTATTATGGCAGCCTTTTGCCGATTAAACACTCGGACAGCCCCCCCTTTTTTTCTCCCCTTGCAAACCCCATTTCTTCTGCTAGGATCGAATACGGTTCAATAGCAGAAAAACACGTACTAAGATTTTTTTTTTCCCCAAGGGAAAAGAATTCTGATGAACAACATGTTAACTTCGGCTGACATTTCAACAAAAGACCTAATTAGGTCGACCAACCCGTTTTTTTTTTTTTGTTTCTTATCATCTTGGTCAAGACAATTTAGGCATGTAGCTTAGGTTAAATAGAAGATCTATGCATCATATTATATTCCTTAAAAACATAAAAAAATAAAAATAAAAACAATTTTTTAATTCTGTCAATTGCATCTGTCTTGTTCTTAGTGACAAGCATGTGAATCTTAATTTAACTGATAACTTGTCAGAAATATCTTCATTAAATACTTGAGCATTTAACTTAATTAATTGATGCATGAAGCTGAAGAACTGATTTATAAATTGCCCATTCTACAAATTAAGAAAGGAAGGAAAGAAAAGAAAAAAAGGCATTTCACTTTTTATTGGCATTTCTCCAGTATCAGTGACAAGCTGACAAAATGTTGGTATTGTCTGATTTTCATCTACTATTTGATTGATTATATTGATTTTCACATGTATCATGCTCAAACAATTGGTAAAAAGTTGGGCCCATGAGATTCCTTATCTTCAAAGAAAACGTGCAAAAGTTTTTCAATTAAATTTACTAAAGCATGTTACCCGTAATTTTTTATTATATTTATGTAATTATTTAATTATTATTATATAAAATTATATATTAACATAAACTTTCACAAAATATTTTTTGAATTTTATAAATTTATAACTGAAAATTTTAATTAATTAATTAATTAAACTACTGTAATTATCTCATGCTCCCAATTTATAATATGATCAATGTCTATCACGACTCTGAAGGTTTTTGAAACAGCTTAACAACCTTTAGCTACACCATTGAAAAATCCGCCCAGAGGGTTGAATTGATTCGCTTAAATTCTCTCTGAATTCCTTTTCCAATTTGATGTTATTGAATTTTTTTCCCTTAATTGCCGCAACATCATTTTCATTACCACTTGATTAAATATATATTTGATCTTTATATTTTTATTTAATTTTCAGTTTAGTACAGAAAATTTTTTATTAAATTGGTATTTAAAGTTTTATTCTGTTAAACATATTGATGTCTGGCATTATTATCATTGATCAACTACTATTGTGGTTGTCAATCAGTTAATAAAACATTGACACATGACAAAAATACTACATCAGTAAAAAAATTTCATTACCTTTTTTCTTATTATTATTTTGAATTTTTAATGATGATATGATATTTTGCAATGTATCAACGTACAATTGATTGTTGGCTGCTATATCAACGTTTGACTAATAATAATAGTGTCAGATATCAACATATTTGACGGAATAAAATTTTAAATATCAATTTGACAAAAAAAGATTTTAGATATCAAATTAAAAATAAAAAAAACTGTAAATATCAATTTTATATTTAACTTTTACCGAAATCCCAGTCATTTCACTTCATTTATGTCATGAATTTGCTTCACTTGGATGCATTTCTCATTTAATTTCAGCCTCAATTTTGACTTCTCTGCTTCATCACTGGGGAAAAAAAAGAGGTGTTCTTACGACCAAAAATTTCTTGTGAAAGATATATAGCATAGGAATACTCACATGTCTGTCTGCGAGAAGTGAAGCAACTTTACTTTCTGGGTTTTATTTGCTTATCTTTTAAACATGAGAAAAATATCTTCCACCATCATTAAAGCCTACAATTTTTTTATCCAATTCCGTGAGCATCTAAGCTATGCATAGCCGACTAATGTATTTAACATATTCTTTTTATAAATATAGATTTCAATAGGACTAATCTCATTTAAAAACAAAATGAAATTATGGGGCTGATTACCAAAAATGTTGTATTTGTATTTGTCAAAAGAGGTTTCCATTAATTTGCACTGGATAATTCGATTAAATGATAAGTACAAATATCCTTTACTTTCCTCTCCAAAAAACCCCTTTGATTTCTTTCCTTATAAATTCAGGAGATTGATCAATTCCTCTATAATATAAAATATCAAAGCATTAACAAGTGTGTTTCGTGGTGGTCTCTCTCTCTTCTTTTCCGTACCCCAAATGATTGTTTGAGTGAATAATGTCTTTGTAGGAGAACAAGTATGAAAAACCAAGTTTTTCTTTCATGATATGGTTTCAAAATATATTTCTTATGATAACTCCAAATCTGATGTGAAATCCATGGCCTGCTAATGAATGATTTGGTGGCGCCTATAGATTGATAAATCAAAATACAAATTCAACTTTTTTTTTTGGGTTTGTGTGAGAGAAAAGAAGTTAATTAGCCATTGTCAAATTGATGTCTAGTGGCCATTTTATTGATGTCAAATTGACATAATTAAATCCTACTAAACCCATCCAGAAAATCAATTTTGTGTACTAACATAATGCATTTGTTTTCAAAAGTAAATACTTGGTCTTGTAATCTTGGCATGTGTTTGCCAGCCTGCAAATAAGCTTTTTGGTCTTGTAATTTAAACCATCCATCTTGAAATTAAATAATTTCAGACTATTATAATACTGATTAAAATAATATTTATAAAAAATATGATTAATACATAATTTTTTTTAATTCAATAAAAATAATATATTGAATGTGAAACAAATTTAAATAATAATTAAATATTTTTAATTTCTGGCTATGAGCACCTATTGAATGAATTCATGTAAGAATTGTAATTAATGAACTCCTTATTTGACAAGTACGCACACTAATTATAGTTTTTCTTGGCAAACACTTGGTGCTGCGCCCAAATTATTGTATTTTGGAGTAACACTAGCAAGAGTAATTTGCAAGTTTTGACAATTTCAAGATCGTCGTACTTTTTTTTTTTTTTGGGGGGGGGGGGGGGTTTACATTTATTCTGATCCAATCTGAATCATCATCAAGTTAAATTTAAAGAAAGAGAAGAAAAAAAAATAAAGATTACAGCTAACGTGATCGATTAGTTAATTACAAATAGCTAACTCAAAGTTCAGGTAGTTCTGATAAATCCCCATCTCTGTGAGAAGATTATACCAAAAATCCATGTTAGCATCGGTTTCATAAAGATCTGAACCATAGTCATTGACTGGTTCCAATGTTGGTAATGGAGAGCCTGGAAAGTACTGATGATGAGGTTTTGGGTCAGAAGGGAGAACTTGAAGATCGTTGTCCATGCTTGAATTATCAGCCGACAGCACTTCTGACCAGAAGTTTTCATCGATTTCAGAGAAATCTCCATTGGTTTCAGCGTTCTTCGTGGACCTGTTACTGTTGTTTTCGCTTGTCGTCACCGTGGCAACCTCGCTGCTAGATTCTGGTGGGGAAACTGGCCCGTATCTGGGGCTATCTGCCCTTACAAAACTCACGGGTTCTTGTTCTTTCTTGATCATGTCTTTGGATGAATCAGTGGCGATGGCTTGTCGCTTACTGTCATTGGAGCCATTGTTGTCTTTTATGAGCCGCTTCTTCAATCGTGTGTGCCATATATTCTTAATTTCATTGTCTGTTCGTCCCGGTAACCTTGCCGCAATAGCCGACCATCTGAAAAAAAAAAAAAAAAAGCCAAGAAATTAAACCAAATGGAGAATCAGAATGTGCTTAGGCTATACAAATACAATAAAACAATGTCTTGATCTCGCAATCTTTTGCCTTTGGCAGTAACTTTTAAAATGAAATAAATGATGGAATGACTTCGTTTTTTTTCTTTTCTTTTTTTTTTTTTTAGGGTGCACTAACCAAAGTGCTAATCTTGTTTGATATTACTATTTTTCTTATGGTTTCGAAGTTTGAAACGTGTTTATAATAAGCAAAGCGACAAATCACAATGAGGAATCTTTTCAGTCCCACACGTTTCTATGCTTTATATTTTATATAGACCAAATTGAAATTAAAAATGGTAATCAAACCAATGTGGCATAGTCCAAAAATCTTCAAAGTTGAAAAGAGTAGTAAATAAAAACTAAAAAACTCCCCAAAACTCCAAAAGTATCAATCTAGTTTTCTTTTTTTATTTTTTTTATTCATTGCTCAATACCTTAATTGATTTTGATATATCAAAATAGATGAACTTAAAATCTTACTATTTTGCTTTAGATTTAAGCTTTTGTTTTGAGCTAATAATCAAGCTGAAAAGTGCAGAATTCAGATAGAATTTTTAATTCATCTGGAACGCACCTATTCCCAAGTAGTTCATGTAAGTTGATTATGGTATCCTCTTCTTCCCTGGTGAAATTTCCTCGTTTAATGTCTGGTCTCAAATAGTTTGTCCAACGTAGTCTGCAACTCTTTCCACACCTCAATAAACCTGAAGAAAAAAAAAAAAAGAACAAGAAACAAGAAGAGCAGAAGATTAAAAACCAATACATAATACTAAAGTAGTAAAATTACAAATCAAGATCATGAAGTTTGAATGTTAACGATGCGAACATTTGAAGCATTTTTTTGGGTTTGAACAAGTAAATTAATTACCAGCTTGTTTGGGGAGAGCTCGCCAGTTGCCATGGCCGTAGAGTTTAATGTAATTGGTTAGAATCTGATCTTCTTCAGGGGTCCAAGGACCTTTCTTCAATCCCATTTTCTCACAACATGGAGCTCTCACCATTGTTCTCTTTTTAAGATCTCTTTCGCTAAGCTGGACAAAGTCTGGCCGCCTTGTTTGTTTGGCTCTGCTTTAAGATGCCGAAAGTAATTGATTTTAAGCTCAATATGACGGTATTTATAGAGCTATTCAAATGTTAGTATATCATTGAGAGTTGAGACAAAACCGCCAAAATCAAATTGGGCTGTACAAAAAAAAGTCCAAAGGTATTGTCACAATATTATTAAAAATAATAATTTTTTATAATTTTTT
>JBBYHM010268414.1:0-28518 GCA_038381775.1 Adansonia rubrostipa | reverse complement strand
AATTATATAACTCAAAAAAACAGTGAAATAAAATTCGATTAGTTGACATTAACTTTAAATACACGAATAATGTGAAAATCATTACACCTCACCCAAACTTTAGAAATTAAATTTTAAAGAAATGTTGGATCAATGATGATTGTGTCAAAAGAAGACGAGGCATGTAGACGGTGAGATCGAGGGGTTTGTTAAAGGTAAATTTAATACTACTAAATATGATTATATTGATATAATATGTATATATATAAGATAATTAAAATATTATATTATATTTAAAATAATATTATAATAAATTAAAATTTATATAAATAAAAAATAATATAAATATAATTATAATAAAATAAAATATATAAATTTATTATTAATATATAAATTTATCATATTTATTTATGAGTAAACGGGTAACTTATGCCTGTCTCAATCTCAAATCACTTGAAAGATTAATCATATTTTATAATTTTAAATATAGTACAAACTAGATAATATATGATGACAATAAAAATAAAATATTAAATATGATTTGATATATTTGAATACAACTAATATGATTATAAAGTGACGTATGCATTTGATTTTTATATTTTAAATTTATATTATATTTTTATTTATAATATATATATATATATATATATATACACACACGCACACAAAGACAATATACCAATTATAAAGCTACAGCTTGTTGATGTTATCGATGTAGATATAAATAATTCCAACTTTTGCCCAACTTTGTTTTTTCTTTTTTTTTTTTTTATTATTAGGTGGGAAAGATTTAGGTTAATGCACGATTATCGAGAGTCATTACGTCACCCTCAATTAATTCTATAAACACAACAATTCTATGGGGAATCTTTTTGATTCCTTCGCAAATTTTCCCGCCAAAACCATTTTCACCCCTTTTGGTCTTCGATGATTGCAATCCATCCCCTCCCCTCTCCCCCCCCCCCAAAAAAAAACAACAAAAAAAGGAAATAATCATATGTAAATTGTAACAACACCAATTATTTATTTATTTATTTTGAGAATTCAGGTTTTACGCCAGGAATTAATATTAACTTTCATCATTATATTTTAATTTTATTGAAAATATCATTATCCTTTTAATTTTATAAAACGAAAATCCCCAACTGATTTTCATTTTGTATTGCAATTACTAATTTTGATTTATTTAAAATGTAATGCTTGGAGGGAAACAAAAAGAGGGTAAACATAAAATAGTTCATAACCATTGTTAATTAATAGAAAAATAATTAATAAGATAATTTTAAATTTTTTCTTCACTGGACTTTAATTCCAGTATTAATTCGAAACGTGCTATGATGAGATAGTCCTTGATCTTATATATAAAAAACTGATTTATTAATGCTTAATTAGAATATAAATAAAAGTTTATTAAGAAGAGTCCTGAGGATTTTCTTTTATGCTTGTAATTATTATATTATTTATAATAATAATAATAATAATAATAATAATAATTTTATATTAAATGTATTGATTGATTACTTTATTCGTATTTTTTATACATTGAAAAAAAATATTAGTATATCAATAATTTAAAACGAACTTTAAATCATTTAAGGGAATAAAATCCAATATACATATATATATATATATATATATATATACTTAAAGATGACAATAATTACAAATCATTTGGTGAAGATAGGATGAAACATTATGAAGAGGTTTCAATTCAATTAAAAAAAAAAAAAACTGCGAATTGTAAGAATGATCATATCTTTGATTTATGTTGTGGCACTTTTACGAAATATTGCAATCATTTTCGTTCATCCCAACAATACGCAAATCGTACAAAAAACGTGGACGCTTCGCTTCGCTTACGGCATCGAATCCCGATTTGATTTTTCTTTTATTTTTCTAAAATTTTTTAGTCAAATTTAATTTTTATCGAATTTGTCAGTCTATTCCATTGTTTGAAATATACATTGACTTTTTATTTGATGATGTCTCAAAGTGACATCGATTGTGATTGAGTTTAACTTTGATAGGTTGAAAATTAGTGAACATTTATTAAGAATACATTTTTCTTCTATTTATTTATAGCTCTTCATTTTTAGTATAAATAAATAATATATAAAATTTGAATTTTAATAAATATTTTTTAAATTTATAAAATTATTTTTATTTAATAATATTAAAAAGAAAGCATTCAAAAAAAGAAAAATGGATTGAGAATTATTATTAATACAATATTTTCTTCTAGGAACATTAAAAGGAGAATTCTAAAAAAAATAGATTAATAATTATTAAAAAAAAGTGAAACTCGAAAAAATAATATGAAAGAAAGAAGTAGCAAATCATTAGAATTATTAATAAGACCGTAACTTTTACCCTTATTTTTATTTGTTATTTATTGTTTTCTTCCTTAAAAAAAAAACAATGGGGCCGGTTAACTAGGTAAAAAATTTTTATCCTATTAATTATTTTTATTTTATTTTTAAATGATATATTTAAAAGATTAATCCGCATATTGACTTGTGGATCAATTTAAAATCCATACCAAATCTGCTAAAAAAATAAAATAAAAATTTATTCTATTAATTATTTTTATTTTAATATTAGAAGTTTATTTAAAGAGATTAATCCATATGTTAACTTGAAAGTCAATTTAAGATTGATACTAGAGTCGAGAAGTGAAAAGTTTAAAAATTTTTATTTTAATAATAATTTTAATTTTATATTTAAATGATACATTTAAAGTAATTATCCACACTTTGACTCATGATCAATTTAAAATCTATATCAAATTTAAATAAATATATATTATTTAATAAAAATGTAAAAAATTTTAAAAAATATCATTAATTATTTTATTTTCAAATAATATGTTGAAAATAATAAATTTATTTGATAATTTTAAATCAATTAAAATTTATATCAAAATTTAAATACATATTTATTATTTAATAAAATTTAATTTATAATTAATTTATAATTAATAATAATTAAAATTTATAAAATAAAAATAATGCTTCCAACAAAGTGGGGGCATAACACTAATTTTTTTAATTATTGAACACAAAATTCACAGTCTGTCTTTCTTTTATTTTACTTTTAATTTTAATCCGACCGGTTTTCATGCTTCCCGAGGGCAATAAAGGCCGTACAATTGGCAAACGTGTGAGATTATTCAGCTCAATCATGGCAATGCTCGCGCTCGGATCTTAAAATTCCATTTTATTTATTTTGACTGCTACTTCTATTAATTATACTACACTAATATTTAACTACATATTATTGTTTTCTCACGCCTTCCCGCGTTTTTTTTTTTGGTTTTCTATTAACTGAAAATGTGAGACCAGGCTTGAAAATAGGGCGTGGATGACACCGACCAATCGCGTACTATAATGACCGGCTTATGTCCACTGGGCAAACTTTCACGTTTCTGGAGTCGCTTACTACCGACAGCCTGAAACTTTCCCGGTTCTGTTCAACCAATCGGAGAGCACGTGACGAAGCACCGACATTAAAGATTATCAGAAATAGTCGAAAGCCCAAGCCCAATGAAAGTTTATATATATATATATATATGTGTGTGTGTCTCTCTCTCTCTCTCTCTATATATATATATATATATATATATATTTTTTTTTTTTTTCATTTGTGAGTTGCAAAATAACCGAAAGGTCAAGGCAGTGGATCTTCTTGGGACAAAGAGAAGAAAGCCCAACACACAAATTCAGATTCAGAAATTTGTTTACGTTGTGCTTTTAAGTGTTGTTTAGTATTATTACTAGCATATTTTTTAAAATTAAAAATTTTATTTTATTACAAAAAAAATTAAAAAAGTAAAAAATTATAATTTTTATATTCAAAATTATAATTTGTCAATTCAAATAAAAAAACAAAAAAAAATAAAATTTTTATAGTTTAAAAATTAACTTTTAGATGAAATAATTTTATTATTTTCGCATATTTAAATTTTTATTATTTAAAACATAATTTTTTTAATATTTCAATTTTTTAAAAGTATTTTTTTATAATAATACCAAATATTTAAAAATATTTAAATTATATTTTTTATCATACTTTTTTTTTTCATCCAAGCTTTTATAACCTAAGCTTTTTCTAAGTAACAACACTAAATCAATCCTTAGTAGCCTATTTTAAGCATCTTATCATGCTCACAATCGGTGGCCCAAAAACTCACAATTTGGCCTCGCATTTCTTCCTTGGTGCCACATAAAAACCAAAGACTGTATTTAGTGGATCGAATATAAGTAAGAGATATAATTATTTAAATTAATTTGATTTAATTATAATTAATATTAATTTAATAAATAAATTTTTATTTAAATTTAATTATAAAAATATATAAATAATATTTTAATATTTTTTAAAATAATAAAATAGATTTATAAACTTAAAAACATAAAAAAAAATTCAATTCGTGAAGCTAAATCAAAGCACAAAGTCCCTCGCTGTCGCAGTGATGGACTTTTTTTGAAATTTAAACCTGTGACCAAATAGACGGCAAATAGACATGCTACGCATTGTAGCAAAACTATGAAGAATATAAAAAATAAAGCACAACATATTCCATTTTTATGCACCTAAAACTAAAAAATCTTCCACACACCACTTTTTTACCTCACCTTCTTTTCAAATTTCCTAGGGACTGCAAGAAAAATGCATTTCCTCCAGGATTTTTTTTTAATTATATTTCTATGGGTTTATTTTCATAGCTTAATAAAGCTGTCACGACGAGCTGAAAAAAAAATCGAAAAAATCAAAAATTTATTTAAATTATACTATTTGGTTTGATCTTTATTGAATTCAATCAGTTTTGGTTTGAATATCTATCAAACAAATTGGGTGGGATTGATCTTTGGTTTATATTTTAAAAAATTGTGACTATTCGAACCAAATTAAGTACTATTTTATTTAATTTTGTAAAATAAAAATAAATATTTTATTTTTATATTAGTAAAAGCTTAAAAATACTATAAATTTTTTTTTAAAGATTTCAAAAAATTAATGAACCAAAGTGATTCAAACCAATAGAATTCAGTTTTGATTAGCTCAATTTTATATGATTTTAATTCAGTCATTGAACAATTAAAATACTACACATTAATTAAATTTTTTTTTCAAAACCAATCAAAACCGAACCATTGTCCCTCTTAGTTATCCGAAGCAACCATTCTTGGGACAAATTTTCCTTTCATTTTCCATTTTACTAAATAAAGCAAATAAAAAATGATTTTAAATTCATTTACATTAATTTTTTTAATTTAATATACATTAGGACTTGTGACAACTATAATAGTAGCCTAAAATTTACTTATGGAGTGAAGTGTTAATATGAAAGTAAAAAAAATTATTAAATTGGGTTTTTTATTTTTAATTTTAATCGTTATTAGAGTTTATACATCCTGTTTTTTTTTTTAGCTTTGAAAAAAAAAGCAGTCACTAAGTTTTTTTTAAATGTAAAAAAAGTAGTTTTTTATAATTTTTAAATAAAATATATTTTTTAAAAATTAAAAAAAACAAATATCTATTATTTTAATTTTTTATAATATTTTAAATTTAATTATATCATTTAACTTATGACATTAAATTTAGTAAAAAATTTAATAATAATATAAATTAACGTTATTTTGTCATATTTGTAACTATATTAATGGCTGTTTCGATTTGTTTTTTCTTTTTACATTTTTTTTTCAAATTTCGCTAATTTGTATTAAACGAAATTTCAAAAATTGAAATATAATCGTTGAATTTAGGCCTTCAATAAAAGCAAATAATAATAATAAAATATTTACCTTTACAAGAAGAAAAAAAGACGCAACTTTGCTAACCAAACAAAAAATTGCTCACTCCCTATTGACAGCGTTGAAACCTCACGCCAGAGCCGCGTTTTCTTTGCCACGTTAGACCGTTACGATATCTAAAACAGTAATATAACACGTGTCAAAAAAGGAGTGGGTAGTAAGTTGTAGAAGGTCGTAGAAGACTGCGAAGCCAAACTTCAAGGCCGTCGTAGAGAATCTTGGCTCCTGCGTTCCCCAGGGCCGAACAATCTAACCGCCCAACTATAAAATGAGCTCTCCTCTTTATCTTTTCCGGCTTTTGATTCCACGCAACGGGCAAAAAAGAGAAAGAAAGAAAGGAAGGAAGAACAAAGCTTCTGCCTTCCGCTCTTTCCTCTCGGGTGTGTTTCTCTGCCTCTACGTACGGTTTCATTCCCAAGCAAATTTGAAATTTCAATTCCCTATTCACTTTAATATTTGTGTGTTTGGTTTAAATTTGAAGAATTTTTTTATATGTTTTCGGTTTTGTTGGATTCGATTTTGTTTGCGCTTTAGATTGCGTTTCGTTTTTCGCAATGGATCCGTAATGTTAATTTCGTGGCCTGCAAGGAGGGAAATCAGGAGGAATTGAGAATTTGTCAAGTCAATGGATTATCTTGGGAGAAAAGCTAGGGATTTTAATTTAAGATAAGATGTGTGAGTATGCGGCTGGTTACTAGTTAGCTATTTCAGGTCTAAATATTTGATTTCTTTTTCAAAAAATAAAAAAATTGCCTAACAGGAATGAATCTACTGAAATCTGGTTAAAGAGGCAATCATGATATTTTTCTATGCCTTGAGGAAAATATTTCTATTTTATTTGATATAATAAATAGAGTTTGGTGGAAAAAATTGCTCGTAAAATTGGAGAATATACCACTGCCGATTGTTGCACTAAAATTAATCATTCAGAATTCAGAATTATTTAGGGTCTAGCATGGAGTCACACTTTTAGGTGGTGCGACTCTTTGATAGTGGTTAAACAATTCTAAAATTATAATAAAAAGAATTATTGGCAAAATATTTTCATAAAATTGATATGTTTGGATTTCCGATTTGAGAGGTAATCTTCGCCAGTACAATTAGAGGCTGTAGAGCTTTTTATATTGAACTGCAGGCTCGCATTCATTGGATTGGCCAGAAACCAGCGCAGATTTCAGCTTTGATATTGAATTGATCTGTTTGGATTTCAACTTTACAACGTCGATGGTGGGTTTTCACTTTTCAATCTTCGGGTAGGGTTTAAGCTGTCTCTTTAGGGTAAGGATTTCATTGTATTGGTTTTAAATTTTTTAAAAATCAACTAAATTAAACTTTTAAATTTGATAAAAAAAATCTTAAAACTAAAATAATTAAATCTAATGTAAATCAGTTAGCTCAAATTATTTAATCTATTTTAAGATTTTAAAAAATAAATGATATATTATGTTATAAAATTTTTAAAATATAAATAAAATTAAAAGAATTGATTACTTTAAATTATTCGTTTATCAATTTAAAAAATAATAAAACTAACCAAATAAATATTTTTTATAATAGATTAATTTCCAAACTGAATAAATAAAATCAACTAAACTGGATTTAATCAGTTCAAAGTCAAGGTGGTTCAAACCGATTAACCTTTTTAAGTCCTTAACCGTATTAACCACTGGATTCACGGAAAAGCAAAAGGGTCGGGTCATTTAAATTGTTTGGGCCGGATGCTTTAAACCATTAAAATAGATTTTGGGCCTTCTTTTTTGGGCTTTTGGAGGCATCGAATCAAAATGTTTTCGCTTCTTTTATTTTTTTTTTCAAGAATAAAAACAAAAGTCACAAAATTTTCCCATAATTTAAATTTTGCACCCGTTTTGATGGTTGTTTTGCATCTTAATTTTTTTTTTTTATAAATTTTAAACCTTTTGAAATTTCCAAATAGAATTTAATAAATCATTTCTAAATTTGATCTTCTTTTTTCTGTCTTATCATATAATACTTTATAATTATAACGAACAATGTGGTACTTAAAGAGGTGGACTGACCCTATACTATATATAATTGTTTCCAAATCTAGTGAACTTGAAATTATAAGGCTCCATCCATGTGGCAGTCACTGGTAATTTTCTGATTACTAAGTACTACTTGTGAGTTGGCTTCTGCTTTACCCAGGGACGACGACAAGCACTATATACGGAGTAAATCTTATCAAATATATATTGATATTATTTTGTATAAAGGAGATTATAGTTTAAAAATGAAAAAAAAAATTAAATGTGAGAATTTGAACTTTAAAAACTTATCCTTATGAAATATTATATTTTAATTAAAAGTAATTATATGAATAAACTCAACGAAAACTTGGATTATAAAGTTTCTGTATAAAATAAATCTTATGGACTGTTACAAGGATAAACCTATCCACGGGCTATCAAGGTTGTAACTCAAAAATTTTTAAATCTCTTTGCCTTAGGTTTGGGGTGGATCAAATCAAAAGATTGTTTCACTGTTTACCGTATTATTAAAATATTATATTTATATTAATATTTTTAAATATTTTTATTATTAAAATAATAGTTTGCTCCAATCAAATTTATAAAAATATTATTCAAAACTTAACTCTTAAATACGTCTAACGAGAAACAAAGGTTTCAAAGGCAAATTAAGAAAAAAAAGATACCTTGAAATAACATGCAGGGGCATGTAGAACGCCCTATTATTTTTTGCTCCACATTTTCCTCAGCTCAAAGTTCATTGATATACTAGTTTTCAGCCAAAGCGATGCTATGGGTGTTAATTTTTTATGTGATAATTATAAAATTTAATTATCATATATTTATTTGTATAGATATTATAAATTTTGAAAAAAAGTTTCAAGATGTTAATTAATTTGATTACAATACAATGGTTGTGTAATCCATAATAGTGAAGTTTCTTGAATAGAACAAAAAACATTTCTATTATTACCAATGTCAACATCAATAATTTTTTAAAAAAATTATCCAAAATGGAGCAAAAATAGCAATCACAATTAAATTTCAAATAGCATTATATAGAATCTGAAACTTAACAATTACCTTTGGCAGCATGTTCAATTTGCTTGTAAGGAAATACTGGAAAAGAAGTTGTATTCTGAAATTAGTTAACATATTATTTGATTAGATTAAGCGTTACAATATATTATCTATAATTAACAGTTGAAACTCATTAAATAATTCACTTCTCAAACTGATCCACTTGCTTTCTCGCTTGACTTGAAAAACTGGAAAAAGTCGGCAACCATAAACAAAGTTAAAAAATAAACAATTGTTGATACATATTATGAAAACAAAGGTTGCCCTATGTAATGCCTTGCATAATGCCTATGTTAGTCAACATATAAAAAGAAAAATAAATTTGTCGCAATTTTTGATAACTAATATTTGTATAAGAAGCAAGCAATGTTTTCTTTGTAAAAGAATGACAACCACCTAAACATCCCGAGAAACTTGTGAAACCTTCATGCAAAATCGGAAATACTGATCCGTCATTTGAAATCTTAGTTGCTTACTTTATCTCTTTTCCTTCATCATCGTTCACCTCCCTTCAACCGCCTCTTTCTTCTTCTTCTTCATCTCTTCATCTCGTCTCACTTCTTGCCTCTTCTCTTATCTCCCATCCCTTAATCTCCTTTTTCTTTCTCGACAGCCATGTACTCCCTTTTTTTTTTTTTTCCTTTTTGGATTACCCACTTCAGATTTTTTAATCTTTTCTTTCAAATTTGCCGATTTTTCCTTGATTTCCTAATCTCCTCTTTTCATCCCTATGTATCAACTTTCATATTTTAAAAGTTTTTGATTTTTCCTGTGATTTCCTTACTTGATTTTATCACCCACTCTTTTTCATCCGTAAGTATCAACTTTCATATTTAAGGTTTTTTTTTTTTAAACTTCAAAATAACTATAGCAAATGACGAAATTATCTTTTGACATTTCAAGAAATACCGCTATAGTTCTTGAAGGACTTACAAACAATAGTATGTTAGATATATATATATATATATATTATACACACATTAGCTAGCTGTTTATTAGCCTTTTCCTAGCTCTAACCCCCTTATTGCCTCTCAATCCCGTTCTGGTTGCCGGTATTCTTTTAACTCGTTTCAAATAAAGCATCCGAAGAACAATATTGGATATTGAAGAGAATATCAAGGTCTTTTCTTTTAACCTCAAGATATTCAAATAATTTTAAGGCTAAATTATATATTTAATTACTCACTAATTTAAAATACCTTTAGCATTAAAACCATTTACCTTGGACCTCTGTTGCAAAAGGTTTCTTTTTCCATTCTCAAAATTAAATTCAAATGCCAATTATTTTGATGCAAATAAAAAAAAAAAATAAAGGTTGATACTTGAAGGTGATGACCCTGGTTTGCAGGGTTAATGAGGGGTCATTAGCGAACGACAGTCGTGATGGCAGTATTGGTGGATTACGGTGGTTCCGGGTCAATCAAACTATTGAAGTTGGAGCGGAGGTGTTGATGGTTGTGATACGTGATAGGCAGGGGTGGATTTAATGGAAGGCAGGGCATTGGCCTCCTTCGGCTCCTCCAAGCTCCCCAGTTTTTCGAAGATTGTTTAACTCAAAAATAGTAAAAACTTATTTTATACCTCCCCGTACATTTACAATTTGATCAATTTTTATCTCGATCTTCAGTAAAAAAATTTCCAATTTCACCTAAATTAATAGGTCTAATTTAATATCTTATTTAAAGAAATTTCAATGTCTTACGCATAGAAAACTTATTCTAACACATAAAAATAAGGTTGAAGGAGAACGTAAATTTTAATAAAACTTCTTTAGAAATTGTTGCTAGCTAGTAAAGTTTTGACATTTCAATTTTCAACATAAGTTGATCACCTCTTAATTAAAAGGGTTCATCATATCTATTGACAATAAAATTTTTTTAATTTTTAAAAAATATTTAATTTATTTTTTAAAATTAATTATTATATTTTTTAAATATAATTTAAAAAGTTACGAATATATTATCTTAATAATTTTATTTATAAAATTTAAAAACTTAATCGATGATAATTGAAACAATTTTTCTAATTAAAATACTCTTACCAAAAATTAAAGCATTCGTGTCAAATATTTATATGCAACTGTATCATTGTTCAAATGGAAGTAAGATGTTTTGGACCCAGAAAACAAAAAAAAAGAAAAAAAACGTAATAATTAGTTGAATCAGAAAGCATCATGATTGGCTAACACTGCATTCAACAACAGGAAAATGACAGCGTTATAATTAACAAATCATGACTTTGGATGGCATCTCGACTTTCTCGGATTATGTGTTCGAGAAGACAAAAGCGATGTCCCAAATGACTGACCAAATAATTTTTCTTCAGACAAAACAAAAGGTTTTCTCATCTCTCCTACACTGTGTTCACAGATCTGACAAAGTGACACTTGCTAGCTAGCTGCCATTTTGGTCCAGCCGGTTTCCTTCTTATCTGGTTTTGTGTCGATATTTTATAATTTTAATTTTCTATTATTAATATTTATAATTAATATTTATTATGATTAATTGTGATATCGTAATCATTGTAAATTCAACGTAATGCATTTTCAATTGTAATTTAAACAACACTACAATTCATGACTTTCTTAAAAACTATATATGTTTCACTTGTAAAAGGACTGATAAGGAGATTCATGTCCTAGCCACCCAAGAAGCTAATCTTATGAAAGATTGGAATTTCAAGCCACCCCTATCCTAAAAGAAGTTAAAAGTACCAGTTTTAACTTCATTCATCAAAAAAATAAATAACACACAGTATTGAATAAAATCATATAATTAAGAAATCAAAAGCAAATATAAACCACACCGTCATCATCTATATATGAAACATGTAGAAAAACGAAGAGTATCTCTCTTGCTATACATTTCTAGTTCATAAAAAAAAAGGAAGAAAATAAACAAGTAATGCTAGTGTTTGATGATGATGATGATGATAACAAAGGTAACAAACTCCTCACAAGAAAGGACAAAGCAGTATTAATGGCGGAAACTAAACATTACTCATGATAAAGATATGACAAACAAAATTAACAATAACTTTTTTCCGTCACGAACTCCATCATCTTCAACCCGTTGTTCATGTCTCCCACAACTCAACCTCACCTGTTGGAAATAGGGTTTGGACCGCTAGGAACTTCGTGAGCTTCGGCTCCGAACTCTCTACGTGAAGATTTCGGTGATGATGATGCAGAAGTACGCACGTTTCGTGTTTGCGTGGAATGCAAGTTCATGGTGGAGGATGTTGGTTTTGAGGAAGCATCCAAGAGGAGCCTCTTAAAAGGGATTGAGGAATACGTGACAATATTGGATGAGTTTATGGGGTTTGTAATAGGGTTAACGAGGAGTAGAAGGAAAATGAAGAAAAGGGTGAGGAAGAGAAGGAAAGAGTGGGATTTGGCATAGGTCTCGGCGACTGTTGATGGTGTTTTAGGTGCTGCCATACAATCAAGCAAAAGAAATAACCACCCCCCAAGAGCCCACAAGGGTTCAATATCCATGAACCAGCACCAAGGCTAGAGATGGAGGAAGAAGGTAGTTAGAAAAGAAAAAGAGAGATATGAAATCAATGAAAGAAAGAAAGAAAGAAATAAAGGAATGAAGCTTCACTACAAGTGAACGGAAAGTAAGTTTTGGAATTCGATACACATTTGTTGAGGAACCAAATTAAAGAAAGGGGAGACCAACTTAACATGGACGTTTATATCAAAGAAGTTGCAAAAGGTTATAGTTAAAAATGGAAAAAGATATGTAAATGTTGAGATTCGAATTTTAAATTAGTTAAATAATATTTTTTAAAAGTGACAGTATGAATTAATTCGACTAAACTTTGAATTAAGATATTATAGCCTTTACATTTTAAGTTTATATGGTAAGGAAAATATAAGGTTTAATTTTATACACTATTTTTTGAATGGGAATTTTGTCATGAACATGACCATAATGTCCTTACTAGAGTTGGATAATAAAGTTCAATTTGTCTTTGATGAATCATGCATTGACTAATGATTACATACAACCAAAAAAAAAAAAAAAACCTTGTACTAAATTATTTCTTTTCAAGGGTGAATTTCTTTTACCTCCAATTGAAAATGGAAGCAGCAATAATTTGCTAAATTATTGAGGGAGAACCAATTCATGCATCACGTTTTGAATTGTAGGAACAAACTAAATTATATATATTATTATTCTATATATCAACTCAAAGTTCAAAACTGTTTATACATGCATGTGAATTTATCTTGCATTCTTTTCTTTTATTCCTGGTAAGGATTTTATAACCTAAAATTAGACAAGAAGCACAATTGATTTCCCTTTAAAAAAAAAAAAAGAAAAAAAGAGAAGTAATGGTATTAAAGATAAATTGAAAACATTAATCTAAGCAATTTGATTCCAAATTCCTGAGAAAAATACATATCTAGCTAGGGGTTTTCATGCATATCTATATATTTTCAAAATTAACAATTGTAATTACTTTTTGGTTTAAAAACTTCAAATATTAGCTAAATTGGGTTGAAAACATAAATTAACTTGAAGAAGGGTGCTGTACTCTTCATGTCAAAACACAAATTGCAAATCAAATAAATTAAAGAATCTTGAAAGATAAAAAGGCAGTGGGCAAATTGAAAGAAATGGAGGTGGTTGGCTTTTCTTGGTTGGTCGGTTCCTCGAGAAAATCTTTCTTTGACTTGGTGAACCCTAAGTAGGGAAAAAGGCTGAGGCTTACCCCCCTCTTTTCAGCGCGTGAATGCACTCATGTATCTTATGAACCATATAACTATAAATGTATGTTTTGGTTTTGGTTCTTCAAGAAAATGCTAATTGAAAAAAGTCCAATTCAAAAGTTGATATCCTTCTTATTCATGATTTTTAAATTTCTTTATATTTACAATAGACTCACCTTATTATCTAATAAATGTATTAGTCTGTCTAAGTTTACTCCATGAATATGTTTTCAAATTTATTTTCTGAGAGGTTTATTATTAAATAATGTGGAATAAGAACTAATCCCATGAGGTCAATAACCATGTGGTCCGTGGGTAGAGTGTCAAATTCTTAATTTTACTAACCTCGACTATTAAAAAAAACTGGTCCCATGAGATTATTACTCTTAAATATATTAATGTCATCTTCAAATTATTTTTTTGACTAAATATTTTATAATTTGAGATAAAAAATATTGCAAAGATTGAGATTTAAACTCAAAACCTATTATATGTTGCCTATTGAGAGCATCTGTATGAACTAAGTTAAATTTGAGTTCGGTTTCAAATTAATTAAGAAGCACTACTTATGATCATCTACTTATGATTAGGAAGAAAATAAAGAAGAGATTTGGGTCAAGAAAACATTTTTCAAGATTCTTCTTAACTCTCAGGAGTGAGGATATGATCTAATTATTATTTTTGTTGTTTCTTATGCCATGTATCGATTTCAACAGCGAACATGGAAATTTTCATGATGATAAATGTGTCATATGTAGTCTTAAGACAAAAAGTAAAAGCAAAAAGAATAAGCTAAAAGGGGAAGAAATACAACCAAAAAAAAGTGATGAATGGTGCTATGATTAGAAATATTCATGGATTAGGTTGAGCAACTATAGTGATTTCAAACTTGTTTCTTTATTTAAGCTCAAGTCGAATCTAAAAATTTATTTTATTATTTAAAATAATAATTACAAATATTTAATATTTATAATTAAATTAAATAATAATAATTTTTTACTATGTCAACATTAATTCAAACCATACTAGTTCGAATTATTGAAGTGTTACTTAAACCCAGATCATAATTGTTGAATTATTGAGATGTGTGGGTTGTTCTTCTCTTGAACAGGCTTCAGCATATAACTATAATAATAGAAGACTACAGAGTAGCATAACAAGATAAGAGAGTGACGGCAAACGCCTTCAAAGGAGTTGTAGGTCTGAACCAAAAAAAAAAAAAAAAGAACATAGTTTTTTGTAATGTTGGGAAGCTAAGAAATATAAAAATAAAAGAGCGAGAGAGAGAGAGAGAGAGAGAGAGGGCCACACGGAAAGCAAAGCAAAGCTAGCATCCTATTCTCTTTCTTTAATTTTCCATCTTTCCCAGTGGAATATGGAGGGAGAGAGAGCGTGGTAGGAATTCTCTTTGGGCATATTGCAAAGGGCTGGCGTTGTATATGTCTCCCATGATGGGTGCTGCATGGGCCCTTCCGCTTACAGCATCGGTAACACGCTCCACGAGGGAGATCATAAATCATAATCATATCATATATTTGAAAGCAAAGAACATTGTACGTTAGGGTTCAATTTCTTAGCTATATATATATTTATACATCGACTATATGTGTAGTTTTTTTTTTTTCCCCTTTTTTGGCCCTCTTTCGTGAATCAATGGCTCATGACAATGTTCAATGTTTTTAACAGCACATGGATATTCATCATCTGTTAGCTAGTTGCTGCCTTTATGTTCTTTTTCTTGTTTGTACATCGCTAGATATGACTTTAAATATAAGGTCAACCTTAACGTATAGCATATACTTTGCTAACCATATCAAATTCTCTAAGTCTAATTGATTCTCGTTATTATTATTGTTATTTAAGGAGGAAGGAGATTAGGGATAAGGAAAGATTATAAATGATAAGATTCAAATTTCAGATCTACCAAAAATTACTTTTTAAAGATAGTTAAATGAATCAATCAAATTAAGCTTCAAGGTTACTCGAACCCAAATTTTACAAAAGATAGATCAATGCTCATGCTATCATAGGATAGAAAAACCAAAGGAAATAACTTTACTATGGTTCACAATATGGCGCAATCGAAAGTAGTGCTTGCCTATCTTTCTATTATCTATCTATCTATTTAACTATATATATATATATATATAATGTATTCAGGCTAGATTTGGGCATTTCTTTGTAGTCTTTGCATTATCTTGATCATTGTAGCTGGTAGTTTGTTTTAGATTAATTTTCTGTTTGGAGATACATATAGGTTATGTTGATTATTCTTCTATCCTATTGGATCTGTGGAATATAATTCATTTTGCCTTGTCTTAGAAAATAAATAAATAAATAAATAAAGGAAATTCAACGGCTTGCACCAAATCAACTACAAAACAAGGAGATAATAAAAATTATTGTGATAAAAAAGAATTAAGGTTGCTTAAAAACACATACATATATACATAAGATTATTCAAGAGAGTTAGAGAAATAAATTGGTTTTGCTGTTATATTGATGACAATATAAAGTTGTTAATTGACATTATAGTTATACACCTTTGTGGACAATCACATATACATTACAAAATTGAAGAAAAAAGGTAGGCTTTAATTAATTTCCTAATTTCTTTTTTTTTTTTAATTTTTATAAAAAAGGTTGCAATTTAAAAATAAAAAATTACATATATTAAAATTCGAATATTAAACTTTATAGCTTTCTCATTTTTCTAAATTTTCTGATTGCCTTATCATTTTTTTGACTTATAGAATATTATATTTAATTATTTGAAAAACCGTTTACTTGCACTAATATAAATAGAGGATGTAGCTTAGGCTCAGATTGACACTATAAAATTTATTAAAATTGAGGATAATCAATAATTTCTTCAAAAAATAAAAAATTATTCATTACACTCGTCCTCTAAAATTATTTCTCTAAATAGTTTTAGAAACGATATTCATCTACAATACTATTAAATTCAAGACAAAGGACTTTTCATCTTTCTTTTATCTCGTTCCTAAAAAATTTTTATTTTGTAATGTAAGTTGATTCGAAAACCCATATCATTACTTAAAATAATAATAAAAAATTAAAAAATAACTTTTATATTATTTATAATTATTTTTAATAAAAAATTTTATATTATATAAATATTAATTCAGATCAAATTAAGGTAACTCAAAGTACAAAAATCTTTATCTAGTGCTAGCTCAAGATATTTCAGATTTGCTGTGTTGAATAAACTGTTCGATTATGAATTGATTGAGACTTACCTCCATAAATGCAAAAAAAAATTACAATTTAAACATGTCAAGCAGAGCGAACTGTTCAATCATGAGCAGGACTAGACCTAACTCCATGAATGAAAAGACTAAAGTAGCCTACATCACCATAATTAGGAAGCAACATTGCAATGTTGATAACTGATTAGACCTAGTTGAAGTAAACTTGCTACCAGCTGCTGCCTTTTCAATATCAAACTCAAAATAAAGCTCCTGCTTTTCACTTCTTAAGAGAAAAAGGACCCTATACCATATTTGCTTTAGTTATAGACTACAGAAAGCTAGGCAATTACATAACCATGAATAAACTTAGATGTCATATTGATCATAAGTTTTTCAAAGAAAGGAAAAATAAATTTAAAGAGCAATAAATTAAATCTCAACATCAGCAAAATAAATGCAGGAAAAGATGTAAAGAATGTTAAAAAAATTAATTAAAGAAATTAAAAACCTTAATAAAACCAAAATTAAAAAAAAAATTAATTTTCAACCTCAATGTAGCAAGCAAAGGGTGATCGAAGTCATGAGTTAGTTATAATTCATTATGTTTTTATTTAATTTTTTAATATACTTATCAATATTATTTATATTTAATTTATAAATTATCAAAATTAAATTAAAATTAAATTTATTAAAAATAATTAAAATTTTATTAAATAATAAAAAAATAAAAAAAAAAGCTTGGTGTGGACCCTGGCAAAAATACTTTTATTTTAGTTTTTGTTTGTTAAGTGCCATTAAATCAGAGCAATGATTTCAACATCTTAAAGATAAGACAACGTCCATTTTATTAGTGCATCTTTTTTCTTGGGTTAGGTAAAACAATTATAAAGTATTATTGCTTCTTAGCAGCAAATCCAAGGCCTTACTATTCACACCATTAATGTCAACAAATTGAGGTAAGCTCCCAACCTCCGTATCTCACCGAGTCATTCCCATACTTTTTTTGTCTTGGTTTTTTTTTTTTTTTTTGGGTAGTTTAGCCAACACTTTTTCTTTTCTTTCTTAAAGTTTTTCGTTTTTTTTTTTTTTAAGTTTTGTGTCGATTCATATATATATATATATATATATATATATATTATTTTATAAAAGAATTATTTAAAATTAATTAATTTTATATTTTTAAAATTTCATATGAGATTAATGATTTTAAAAAATAAATTATTAAATTTAATAATATAATTATATTTATTATGCATATAAAGTTTATGTTGATCAAAAATACTATTTAATATTTATTTAAAATTTAAATTTTTTATAAATTAAATAAATAATTAAATATTTTTAATTAATTTAAAATTTTACTTGTATTATTGACGTAAATAGAGCATAAATAAATATAAATCATCTAAAAATTATTAAAATATGTAAAATTAATTCAATTTTATATTAATGTAAGTATAATCCTTGTTTACATGATATATAATTAAGCATTACGGGGAAATGGATATATGGAATTTATGTTTAGCTAATATAAATTGAATCATAAAAATGCTAATATATATTGAAGATATTAATGATTCTCTTGGGAAAAAAATAGATGTCAACAACTAATTAAATACAGATCAATTGTACTTAATGCTGATGTCATGGCAATTTTAGCCATTTTCTATAGTTTTAGTTTTCATTGATGAGGGAGAGGTTGATTGCCATACCGCACAATTTTTTAGGCGTGGAGAGGATGGCTTTTAGGGTTAGTAGTTATGGATGTGACTCAAGAAATCACATGGTTGATGGTAGCAAGGATAGAGTCGGCAAGTCCTTCTAATTGCTTCAACTCGCATTATCAAGAGTCTAATTATTCACTTAATCTAATTTAATAAATTTGATTTAAATTAATTGAGTTTTGGATAAAAATTTTATAAATTTAAATTAATTTAATTCTATTTAAATTAGTATTAAATAATAAGAATAATTTAAATTAAGTTATAAAATTACGTAAATATTAATATAAAAATGATATTTTAAAATTTTTAAACCATAAAATGAATTGTTAAACCAAATTTAGATAAGTTAATAACAAAATTAAATTACAATTTGATCGATCTATTAACAGATTTATCATTAATTTTATGCCTTCTTTTTTTTCCCTCCGTTTCCTTCCAACTAGTGAATAAAAAAAAAAAAAAATCAATTCCCATTTTAAGGTGGAAAAGGAAATTCTTTTCCAATCTAAGTAGAATTTGGTATAAGGAATCGCTTTTAAGAGCATATAATAATAATGTCTTTCAATGTTATAAATTATGTTTTTATATTCTTAATTCTTTTTTTCCATAATTTCTTTATAAAAATAAAGAAAATAATTACAAATGAAAAAAATTGAACACAAATTATCGAATACCACTAAGAATAATTGCAAAAACTAATTAATTTAAACCTCAAAATTTTTCCCACTGTTTGTACGATCATCAGTTGAGTGACTATTAAAGAATATACTATAATATCCTAATTAATTTTTATTATTAATGCATGAAATATAAATTTTTTTATTAATTTATTAATTCCCTTGTAAAATGACTTACCCATTTCAATATCCGTATCTTTATTAATATAAAAAGAGTGACTAAGTTTAGTTATATAAGTTAACTCAATTCACTTTTTTTATTAAAACACCTAAAATATAATTAAAAGATAATAAAAACAAATAAATATAATATCTGGAGTGTTTTGGTATTTTAAATTTATTTACACATTTTAAAATTTTAAAACTACCCACCCTTATAAGAAAACTATCCATATTAATAAAAAAATTATTGATTATTTATTTTTTAAACACTCACAAGATTAGTATAACTAATTTTAATTTATTTTATTTCATTAATTTACCTTGTAATTTAATTAGTGAAAGTTCTACATTTTATTTTTTTTTCTAGCTCATCTGTGTCACTCCCTTCGTGCCTTTGATGCAAACATAATTATATTTGGTGAAATGACTTTCTCCACACCACTCATTCTTTTACGTCTATTTATTGTCTCATCACATTTTGCCCTTTTTCCCTTTTTCCAGTTGCCATTCTTTTGCTCTTTCCAATTAATGTTAAAAGCCTTATAGCAACAGTAAAAAATAAAAGAGAAATCATGTTTTTGAAATGCATAATAAAACTTTGCTTTCATTTACCTTATCAGTAGGACCCAACAACAAGACCAGTTGTAGGGTCACATTGCAAGCATCAAATTTAAAATAGGTTGATATCAAGGTCTGTCAGATAAGAAACGCTACCAAACAAGATTTTTCTTCAGAGTTTTTTTCTTTTTTTTTTTTCCTCTTCCCATTTTAGCCAGCTGGGGGCTGGTGGGTTAGGGACAACAGCAGGTTCTCAGCTCAGCCTTTCATGAACTTGGGAACTAGTGTAAACTGAAGAAATTAGTTGATTCAAAGATCATTTGCATTTCATTTGGCTAACATTTTTAAGCTAAGATTCATTTTGGGTTTTGCTTGTAAAGGTGCAAAAATCCACTTAGCTAAGCCTATATTGACGTACCATATAGAATAGCACATTTGACAAACTGACAGCTCCATTGACAATGAGAGATCAGATCAAAACGAATTGAATAAGTATAATTAAATATTTTTATATGTCATGCTAAGAAAAGCTAAGCATAAACTATTCAGGAACAGCAAAGTATGTATATATATACACATACACATACATCCATACATATAAAGCCACTAAAATGATTGAAATCATGGCTTAATGAAATGCAAGTATAATTTTGAAGAAATATTTTTAGCCGATGTTCGAATCTGGGACCTTTAGCAATTATCAATGTAATTTGGTCAATGCATCATTAGGGGCAGATTCCCTATGCTTAACTCATTACTTTCGGCCATCCCAAACAGTTCTTTGTAGAACAATTATAGGGTATAACTGAAGGGACATAGCAGCTACGCATGGTTCGATTCCTCCTTTTTAAGACTTCAACTGATGCTCCACTATCTCGACCACTTGACAGGTTAAAATAATGCCTTCAAACGTTAGGATAGCGGTCAAATAATCAATTTTTTTTCTAACCTCCAAAGCTGTAGTTTGTTATTTTTCTTTCCTTTTAGGCTTGGGTCAAATTGATCTCGAGGCTCAGTCAAAACAGCAGAAATCAAGGAAAAGCGTTATTTATGACATGGCGACTTCCACTTTGTAGAAGGTTCTTTTTTTATTTGGTTTTTCAAGCAAATTCAATATAAATATCAATGGTAAAGAGTAGAGGCTATGTGAAAAATTTGGAATCCCATGCATATATATATATAAGTATTTAGGTTAAAGGATATACTATTTATTAATTTATACTACTTGGTGTTTTAATAGAAATACATAAAAGACTACTACATTGATACATTTTTTTCTCGAGTAATATGGTATCACAATCACTATTTATTAATTTATTGGCATTGCCGGCAGTTCGTCAGCTGCCGATTGACGGCCGATTAGGTGAGTGTCGGTAAAAAGTTTTCAGTGGTCTTAACCACTAGTGCCGGCATTATATTGGTATTTACAGGTATGAGTTTTTTCGGTGCTTTTAAATGCCATTATATATAAAAAGCTTTTTTAAGCATTATATATTAATTTATATATCTGTTAAATAAATTATATTGACATTTAAAACTACCCTTAAAAGTTTAATGGTAATTTAAATTGCTGTTAAAAATAGTTTACATAAATTTTAAATTGAATTTGAAGGGCATAATAATTGAAATTTAAGCTATTGGTTGCGAACCAAAATTGATTTTATTTTATATAAGATCATTTTAAAGTGTCCAAAACCACCCTACAATCAAAGTAAACAAAAAATAAAGTATCCAAAACCACCATGTAATCAAAGTTAACAAAAAGAGTGATGTCACATAAAAGTATGATCTGACTTTCAGATCCAGTCTTTAAACCTATAGAAAACCCGGAGGACATCAAAATTTGACTACATATCCACCAACTTGGGCAGGGCAGCTTGAGAATGCTTCTCTACGCATGGCATGAACAATCAATTACGGACAGCAAAGCCCCACAAAAGCCACTTGATTCTACCCTAGAATTAATTCTTGCTTCTGCATCTGTTCCTTGATCTCTGGTGTATCAGGTCTGATCTGAAAATTGAATTTAAAGATCCTAACGTGTAATTGAAATGGAATGCTAAAAATTTATAAATAATTATCCTTGACTATATGGAAGAGTTAGGTACTAGAATTTAAAGATTCTAGAAGTATTAGTGTTTTGACACTGGTATCTGATACATTTTTGGACACCAGTATAAGAATATCCTTCAAATATATGTAAAAAATATTCGTATCCAACACTTACCCCGAAATCGAGTAACATAGCATTAGGTTCAATAATAGGTATTTGTATTTTCTAACTCAATAATTGAATTCAAATCTACATGAATGAATATAACGAATTATCTTAAGTGATTTCTCACTCCCTAATGAGAATAATGACTAATCCAAGTCAAATTGGTGCACCTAGAGCAGAGAAATACTAACCTGCCTTTATATTTCAGTAGAAGCATATGCTAGCAAAATTGAAGAAGATGAAGATTTCAAAGAGAGTTCGAAGAAATCTTATCTCGCGTGATTTCAAATCTCCCCCGTTCCAAGAGGTTGCTTTGAGGTATCGCCAGAAGCCTATGCTTGATAGTCTGTAACGAGCTGCACAACAATGAAAGTAATATCAGAACTATGTCTTCAGAAAGCAGAATTGTGTATTTGCTTTAAGTTGAATTTGTTGTTTCCTATTTTTGTACTCCGATTTCCATAATCCACTCTCAGAAACAAATTAATCCATCAGATGTAGCAGTCGCTATAAAAAATTATGATAACGAACACTCATACTGCATTTAATAGAATTTGAACTGTCAGCATCTGTTTTTATGATTCTACAAATAATTCCCAGTGTGTTGGGGGACTCTTCTTTCCTTTTAAGTGCAGGTAGTATCTAACACTCAGAAATTCCACAATGAATAAATCATAAGCCATATGTCGCAGAATTCATGTCCTAAAGATATTAAAACAAAACCAAATATTAATGAATGAAATCACTTTAACCGAAATATACCCATGGTTGTAAGCAAAAGAAATGGAGGAAAAAAATAACAGAATATGTTATTCTGCAACGTCCAAGAGCATCAATTTTGTCCTTACCGCCGCCACGGCCTCTGGATCTTTCTTGAGCAATGTTTCATCTCTTGACCTCTTCCTCCGCCTCCACTTCCAAATCCAGTAAAAAACCAAAAATAAAAATTATTACAAATACAAGTTGTGCGCTGCATTTATGTTTATATTTGGTCTTATCTTCAGAGAGAAACTGGAAGGCAACAAACTTATTGTCAGGATGGGAAAACCCAAAACCAATTTATTTGTTTACTACAACCTGACTCCTTTGTTACTTGGAGACATTAAGAAAAAAATGTTGGTTAAGTGAAGAATATAACTGCCAATATGAGAAAATCACCTGAACAAAAGGAAGGTAGATGCAGAGTGACTTTTCTGATTTCGGCCTAAATATTCTTAGGTAAAAGTTAACGAGTGTCCCATCACATGTCCTAGTAAGTAATCCGGTCTCAGGATAGAACCTAAAGATACAAACCGTATCAATGATATCAGACGCAAGAAAATTCTTGCAACAAGCTGAGTCTGATATGGGTAAACAAAGTTACCTAGGAAGACGATGTCGGGGACATTTGACATAGCCAGAAAGCTAACAAAAAGAAAAATTATGTAAATTCAAATTAGATGTTTTGCAAATCAAAAGGTAACAGAGAGAGACAGAGAGAGAGATCAACCTTAGGAAGTGACAAGAGAAAGTTCAACACTTGAGGAAGAAAGAAAATCAAGAGTATTTCACTGGAACAAGACCGATTAAATCGATTATTGGTACAAATTTGCGCCCAAAATTTAAAATACCTTCCATTTGAATGAGTGAAAGAAGAGAAGGACGACATAACGTTATTAAGTTTATCTTCTCCACAAGAGGTAGGGTACAAAAAGGGGATAGGTGGAAGACGAACAACGCAACGACGCAAAACTCGAATACTGCCGTTAATCAAACTAGCCCGCAAATGGGTGGATCGATGGTATGAAACTTACTTTGAAGAAGATGGTAACAATGGCGGCAAGAGATGAGGATACTATGCCAAAGAATCGCCTGTGTTGGATATAATAACGGCAATCGATCAAAAAACTAGAGAGGAAAAAAATTAGGGATTTGAGAGAGAGAAATTTGAGGAAATGGTGGCTGTTGTCTGCTTAATTTGCTGAAAACTTAAGGATTTGAAGCATTGGAGAACGAGAGATTGAGATGCGATTGGATTGGATTGGAGAAATCTGAGGAATGGTTTTGCATTTGAATCAGTATAGAAGAAATGACAGAGCAGAATTCCATCGAGAGACACCAAGAAAGGATTGAGGTGTTTTTCTTTAGTTGGGCTAACAGTGCCCTTAAAACATCAATCATTATAGGCGGTTTCATTTTTCGCCGGGAAAGATAAAATAAAGGACGGAATTGCCGGCGTTTCTTCAAATTATCGAAAAAAAGTGCCCCCAAAACCACGTTTTCTTGTAGTGTAGTAATGACCAAACCCTAACTCAAAATAGTCTGCAATTTAAATCTCCTTCTTCATCTGTAGCAGCCTTTTCTTCTGAAGTGATGTGTATGTATGTATATATATATATATATATATATATAATGCAGCTTTCTGCACAATTAATTTTGCAGCAAGTTTGAAAGCAATTGTTTATCATGCACGTTATTGGAAGTAAATATAAAATTTGAAACTCATTTGATTCGTGTCAAGAAAGAAACAAAAGGGAGAAGGGGAAGGCCAATGCATGTGTTTTTCAGATATTGTAGAATTAAATTGACCCAAGGCGCAAATTCTTTATGAAGACAAGGGCTTTTTTTTTTATTACAAATTCAAAAGCAGATAAGTGAAGCCCTAGAATTAGAGTATTTTTCTTATAAGAAGACTTATATGTGTAAAGAAGTTTAATGCAAAAGTGACGTTGAGAAAGTTAGCAATTCAATTCTAATATTTATTATTGTTCTCCTTATTTTTTAAGCAGTGAACTTTCATTTGTTAAAATAATAATAAGAATAATAAATTGAGTGATAAAGTTGGATTATAAGATAATCCCACATAACAGAATTCAACTGTGCAAATGCTTTATTTATCTCTGATGTATGATTTGATGGCAGACGATGGCTTGACTTCTCTGATTGATAGCAATTAAATCGACCATCTACTAGCTTAGAAGGAGCCTTCACAGAAATCACATTCATGTCTTAGCAAGAAAATATCAGACAGCAATCTTTACTTTCCAGCTACAAAAGCCCATCGGATAAGAGTTTTGCAGATTTTGTTTTAACAAGAGAATCTGTACTTCAGCAGATTAGATTAGATTAGATTAGATTAGATGTGACCTGTAGGCATTTTTACTTTCAATATTGTGCTTTGAAATGTTGAAAAGCATTATAATCAGTTGACACTTGGGGCTAGGCTTTCAACACGCCTTTGTTGGATTTTCTCGAGAGACTTTTTTCTACAAATTCAGAACCAGATACCATGCCAGTAAACAATAGAATTGAACTCGTTATATATGAATACGAAAATGCCTTATAAATATAATATGTTCAATAAATACAAAAATAATTTACAATCAATATGACGCAATAGGTTTAATATAGGAATTGCATTTTATGTTATGATGGATCACTTAAAAATATAGAAATATGACGGGTGAAACACCAGCGGGGTGGTGGCGCAGTTGGCTAGCGCGTAGGTCTCATAGCTTTAGAGTTATCCTGAGGTCGAGAGTTCGAGCCTCTCTCACCCCAACAATTTTTCCTTTTCTATTTTATTTTAATTTTGTCAATTTTTTTTTCCATTAATAAATTTGGCTTGCCCTTCATAATATTCGGCTATGAAGTTGCAAAAGGTTACTTTACATATATCTATTTGGGCCTTTATGACTTTTTAGTCCAAAAAGAGGAAATTGGATTTTACTAGAGGATGATGATTTTTTCACCCCAAGCAAAGTCCCGCAGAGGGCAAAGGTCATTCATTGATGATGATTCCACTGGAATTTGTGATAGTCGGTGTAAGTTGATAATCCTAAGGAGATCGATTCGCTTTAGCAGGGAATTATCGTTTTGACATGTTTTATTTGCAGATGGCTCAGTCATTGAAGCATCGGATGTCATTCTGGAAGTCCTTGATGCTAGAGATCAACTCGGCACCCATTTTGTTGACATCGGAAAGATGGTGATTAAGTGAATCGTGCTCGATCAATTCATGCAATTTTTTTTAAAGTAGTATAAAAAATTTTAGTATTTATAATTTTTTTAAAAATTTTTAAACTGTGATCTTTTTTATAAAAAAAATAGAATATAAAAATCATACGTGATTTATAGCTAATAACATTTATTTTTTTATACTTTAAAAATTGACACTTTTTCTTTATAAAAAATCGGTTGATTTAAAGGTAGAGTATACTTCTCCTTTTGCTTTCATTTCATTAACAATCAACCTAATACAGTTAAAAAATCATATGAAATATTCATCTGACTTATGTTAAACGTAAAAAAATTAAGTGAACTATTCGAAGACAAAATAAATATTTCACATTAAATGTTACTAGTTGTAATGTTACTATCTGAAGTCAAAATAAAAACACAAAAAATAATAAATATCAATTTTATAGCACAAAATTAAATATTATTTGCTCTAAACCATTTCGTCAAAAGAAAAATTGGAGATAAAATTGGGCACTGATAAGCACGTAGTAGACCTACTAAGTTCTTCATTTCACTATCTACTGTATATTTTTCCTTTTATATGGAGTATGTCAAGTCTAAGAAATTAATTCCTAGGCATCCTAACACAGTAACGAGAAAGTGAATTCTTCACACAGGGATTATTTTATTTGTTTCGCCTTAGTTGGACTTTGCTTTTTCAGTGTATTCGCATGTTCCATAGTAATATCAAAGCATCAACAGGATAAAAAAATATTAATACGATATAAATATATAAATTTATATAAATTTATTTAACATAAATTATTAATATATCAAATTTTATATAAATAAATATATACATAATTATGATACATAAAAATATATAAATATAATACGAATAAATAAATTGTTCAGTCTAATATCATAATAGATTAATCCATATTCTTTTTATTTTTTAATTTCAAAAATGCCCATAATTTAATATAATAAAAAGCTGAGTCTATTTTTTATATACCATGGTGGAGTCTTTCAAAATTTCCCAGGTAGACTAAAAATTAACAAATATTTTGTTTTGTTATAAGAATTTTTAGTATTTTTTTATTATATCTTACATTTATGTGTTATCTTAATATTTGTTAATGAAAATTTTCAACTCAGCTGACGAGTTATTGGATAATGTACCATAAAAGCTAATCATATTATTAATAGGCAAATAGGTTTAGGAAACAAATTTGGTAATGCACTTCTACACTAATTACATCATACCTTATTGCTGCATGTCTAAAATAACAAATCCCACCCCAAACACCCTTTTGAACAATCAAAAAATGGATCTCTAAATGAAGGGATCTGTTCAAAAAATGGGCAGTCTCTTTGATCTAGCCGTGCTCCATTCAGTCATCAACAACTCAAGCCCATTGACAAAATCATCATCAAGGCCCAGAATATCCGATAATTCTAATGATGGCGACCGAATGGCCTTACGTTCCATTAACAATTCCTCAGCTCTGTTCCTGGCTTTGATGTCTTCTGAACCTGGAACTTTACGTTGCAATATATCTCCAAGGACTGAACGTGTTTCACAGTATCTGACTTGTTTGATCAGGCAAAGACCCAAGTTGCAGGCCTTGTTGGCATCCCGGTGGATCATCTGAGCTTTCCGATACACCACTTCTGCTGTCAGGTAGTTCGATTTCTACATGTAAGCCCAACCCAAATTTCCCTGTTGACATTTATCAAGCGGGGCAGTTCTATTAATCGTAGCGCAAGATGGAGGCTTCGGTTCAGGTCTCAAATATATACAAATTCGCCTTGCAGTCCATAGCCACCTCGCTTCCATTCTCCCGAAAGGCACTTCTCCGTCATTGAAGGACCATAACACCCAGTGCCCCTGAAAAGATAGTTCTTAATGTTTTGTCTCTTTAACTGAAAAAGTTTTGGTGAAGTATGAATCTAAAGGCAATCCCTTATTGCTAAAGTTGTATTTCTATATGTCAAGTTATGGAGCTGATTTTAGCAGATCAAGTAAAAATCAAAATCGTACCTGTAATCTTGAAGTTTCTTGCGTAACGGAAACTTGAAACTTCTTAGCCTGCAGTCTTCGTCGGTTTTCCATTGAAGATCTCTCCCTGGTATATTAATCTTAGCTTTCGTTTTAACAAATCAATCTGCTCATCCACTTTCCCACATTTCTGCCAAATTCATTTACATTATCAATGTCAACGTGCCCAAAAAAAAGAAAACAAAATCTATATACATCTATACACATAGTTGCGGAGAATTGAATGAACCATCCATCTATACTAACTCACACACATGTCAGATATCACATATAAGTAAAATTTTTTTTTAATTTTTATAAAAATGAAAAGTCCGAGTAATACAAATATTATTACCTTATACAGGTCCATGAGAACATTGTCATATGAATCCTGTGCTTGTATT
>JBBYHM010268084.1:0-28526 GCA_038381775.1 Adansonia rubrostipa | reverse complement strand
TATATATATGCATATGTGTGTGTGTGAATTTATCTCATACATTATTAATAAAGTTTTTACCCTTTACAAAAAAACATGAGGAGGGTGACACATGACATAGCCCTTGGAGTATACAAAAAATAAAAAAAAATAAATAGAAAAAATTAAAGATGTGACAATCTTTAATCCTACTTGTGATGTGAAAAAATTTTATTGTTAATATATTAAAGATGAATCTTTGTCTATATTACAAAATAAAGTTGATTATTAGTATTAATTTTCTTTGATTCATCAATGTTAATTGCAAATTAATCATTGTCATACTTTTATTTATTTCAATTCACTAATTTACTTGTGAATTAACATATTCATTTTTTTATCAATTTAATTTTTAATTTAATTAATTTATATAATCATCTTTAGAAGATAATATTCAATAAATTTGATATTAGAATCTTAATAATCTATAATCTCTTATTTTATCTCTAGATTATGATATTATTTATTAAAAAAAACTTATTTTATGAAACTAATATATATATAAATAATCTACTAAGATTTTAGATAGTATATCTACTACTCTACGTAAAAAATGACGACTAAGAATTTAACCCTCGAAAAGAGTTTTTTTTTAATTGAAAATATATATTTGATAATCTATATATTTGTATCTTATTTATATTATTTTTTTACCTCTTAATTATATTTAAAATATTATATATTTATATAAATTTTAATACGTTAGTAATTTATATTATATAAATTTTAATATATTTTTATAATAATTATAATTTTTATATCATATTTTATATATTATTTTAATTTTTTATTATAATTATACCTTACTCAAAATCATCGTATCTAATACGCATGAAAAGATCAACGTTTACAGAGTCCAAGTGCAAGCTGAAGGAAAAGGTGCGGGTCAATTACTTAAGTGTATACCCGAAATCTAACAGCCAATGCTGAAGTTGACCCTTTTGACTAGAACAGGCAGAGATACATTCTCCCCAACATTAAAAAAATAATAAAAATAATACGAAATCCAGAACCCTTGGCCCTCAGCAGTCCATGATTCCACGTGTCGTCATCTAATTGATCCACAAGTTGTCCGATAATTGGAACAGCTGGCTTAAAAACCTAGTCCTACTTTTTTAGAATCTTCCTTACCCCCAAATCTCTGTACAAAGCGTGGTTCTTTACAAAGCTACAGCCTGGATCCTCTTCACTTTCCGTGTTAGCCTCCTTTATTTTTTTTCCTGAAAATCCATAGTTTTTTATAATGATCTGCAAAGCTTCATATATATTTGCGACATTTCACACTTCTGACTCACATTCACTCAAAGCAATAACTTATCAGTTTTTCTTGTACTTCCAAATTTATAAAGTCCAAAAAGCAAATCATATCCAAAAACAATTGAAATCGAGTACCCTTTCCTTAAAAAGTTCTTGTTTAGTTTACTTGACTGAAAGTTCACTGTCAAACTTCACTCAATTACTCGGAGTCAAACGTTTTTTTAACTGGTTGTTTAAGTGTTTTAATTTACTGTTTTATTCGGTTTTTTTTTTTTAAATGGAGTTTTCTGCTCAAGATTATGAGTTGGTGGATGCTGGGTCGGTTTCGTCGCCGCTGTCTGATAGTGGAAGTGGAACTGCGCGTCCGGCGAATTTTTCTGATGAAGATGTGATGCTAGCTTCGAGTTATCCGAAAAAGCGAGCAGGGAGGAAGAAATTCCGGGAGACTCGGCATCCGGTGTACAGAGGAGTGCGCCGAAGGAACTCCGGTAAGTGGGTTTGTGAAGTGAGGGAGCCAAATAAGAAGTCGAGGATTTGGCTGGGGACTTTTCCCACGGCCGAAATGGCAGCGCGTGCACACGACGTGGCGGCGATCGCTCTGAGAGGAAGGTCAGCCTGTTTGAACTTCGCGGACTCTGCTTGGAGGCTTCCGTTGCCGGCTTCTACTGATCCAAAGGACATCCAAAAGGCGGCGGCAGAGGCGGTGGAGGCTTTCCGACTGGCTGAGCATTCGAATGCGAACTCTGCAAAAGACGTGGAGAGAGCCGAAAACACGGAGGTGGGGAAAATGGCAGTGTCTGAAAATGGGTTTTATTTGGACGAGGAAGCGCTTTTGGGGACAGAAAGCTTTTTCGCAAACATGGCTGAAGGGATGATGCTGTCGCCACCTCGTTATGAGTATAATATTAACGAGGATGAACAGGAATTTGATACTGCAGATGGTTATTTACCTCTTTGGAGTTATTCAATATAAATTAGCTCCATTTCAGACATTTCAAATACACTATAGGAGTGTTAGTGCATAGACACCGTGTGGCTTCTTGTTGGCGGGTGCCCTAGATTTGGGCAAAATTTGCCATGAAGTTAGAAAAGGTTTAACACGAATCTAGGTTTAGTTCGATTTGTAAAGTTATTTTAAGAAATAATATTTATTAAATGTTTAAAATTTAAATTCGAGTATTTAAAATTTAAATTTTGATATTATTTTTTTTTATTTAAGAACTATAATTAAAAATAAAAAATAAAACATTCAATGCGAGGAGTAAAACTCTAAATATATATATGTTGTAAATGTTTGATCAGTATACGTGCATTTATGTGCTTTAAACAAGGCTGCAATTTAAGGAAATTTTTTTTAATATTTTTAGTTTACTCGTAATCTATGATTTTTATCTAATTAACTTATTTGATATCTAACATTTTTTAAATCTAATATCTTTAAGAATTTACCAATAGCGTTATACAAACTGAGATAATATTCGGGTAGCAATTTAGGGAACCTTTGTTATTGCCCATAAAGCATAAACAAGTGGTCTAGCTTTTTTAACTTGTATTGGCAGTGATTCTAAAGAAATTTCATTGACAAAAAAGGTATGGTGTGTTTTAAGTACGGTGTATAGGCAATGACAAAATATGAGCATAATTTTTAGTGAGTGAGTGAGTTCATCCGATATATCAGGTATGATTTTTTTATTACAAAAATTAACTGAACCTGTTTTGAAATTAGATGACATGGTTTTTGATGAAATAACAGTATGAACAAAAGGGCTGGTGGCCAAGTTATGAATCCTCATCAAATGTGGATAAGAAGGGGGTGTTTAATTCAATATTATAATTATTTCATCTAAGCTCTCTTGAAAATACAATTTTTAATAACCTATCAACAATATGTATGTCATTTGAGTTAATATTAATTTGATGGAATTGTTAGATTTTAGGATAAATAGTACATTTTAGAACTTGTAGTTTGACATGTACCTTTAATGATTTATTTTACAAAAAATAAAAAACTAATTTAAATAAGATAATGAGATGTGTTCATTTGTTATTATCATATGTGAAATTAAAAAAATATGATTATCAGTGTATAAATTATGAATATTTAATTAATTCTCTTCCTCTCCAATTAGCAAACCTCGTCAGAATGTATGAGTTGTATCATAAATAGCTTCGATTTTATTTCAAACTAATTTTAATCTTTTGTCAAACTCTAACAATCTCAACTATTAAAAAGAAAGTTCGTCCTGTTATGAGCTTAGCCTAAGTGTAGTAAGATTAAATCAGATGGGCTTTAAAATATGTCAAGGCCTTATCTTTTTTATAGTTTTCTTTCTTTTTTTTTTGTTTTTTAATTAAATTAGAAATAAGAAATAGAGGATGTTTGGGATTGAAGTCAAATATTAGTGTCATTTCTAAGGCATTCTTAATCATTAGGTTAAAAGGTTATCGACTGTTTGGTTTTAAATCATAAAGGTTTAAACTTTATATTGTATTAAGATAAAAATTGAACTATTTGAATTTTGTCAAATAAGTTCATTTTATCTATAAAAGAAACTTAAGTTCTATTCTTATATTTGACTTCAAATTTGATTATTTATTATCAAAGTTAAATTTGAATTGAGATTTATTTATTACTGGCTATAAAAATAAAGAAATCCGATTAAATTCACAAATCACTCAAATTAAATATTAAAATACTTGAATTCAATTAAAAAATTAAATTTAATTAGACATTAATTGAATTAAATTTGAAATTTGGTATACAAAGGAGATTTGAGATTTCAGAATTCAGACTAAGAACTAGTGTCATGCCCCCGCAGGGGGATTATAATTATTTTATAAATTTAATTATTATTAATTAAAAATTAATTATAAATCAAATTATATTAATAAATATGTATTTAAAATCGGATATGAATTTTAATTAATTTGGAGCTATCGAACAAATTTATTACTCTAAATACATTATTTAAAAATAAAATAATTAATGATATTTTTTAAATTTTTATTAAATAATATTTATTTATTTAAATTTGATATGGATTTTAAATCAACCCATAAGTCAAAGTGTGGATTAATCACTTTAAATATATCATTTAAAAATAAAATTAAAATAATTATTAAAATAAATTTTTTTAAACTTTTTTCGTTGGTCGGCTCGAGTATCAATCCTAAACTTATTTTTAAGTTAACACATGGATTAATCTCTTTCAATAAACTTTTAAAATTAAAATAAAAATAATTAGTAAAATCAAATTTTATTTTATTTTTAGCAGATTTGGTATAAATTCTAAATTGATATGTGAGTCAATTTGCGGACCAACCCTCTAAATATGTCATTCAAAAATAAAATAAAAATAATTAATAAGATAAAAATTTTAAAGTTGTTTACCAAAAATGTTGGGTACGTATCTTAAATTAAGCTATAACTTAATCTATAGATTAACAATTTAAATACATCATCTAAAAACTAAATAAAAATATCAATTAATAAAATAATTTTGTTATATACATGTCATAAAATAATTTTATGAATTTAAGATTTAATATAAAATATTTTAAATATTTTACTATTTTTAAATAATATTTTCAACATATATAATTATATATATTACATATAATATATATTGGTGGGGGATCGGTTCCTTACCTCAGGAACTGACCCTCACTGTTTGTTTTTTAAGGATAAAAATAACAATAAATAAATAAAAATAAGAGTAAATGATAATTACAGTCTCCTTATTAATAATTTTAATAATTACTTTTTTTAATTATTTTTTTAAAATTTATTTTTTAATAATTATCAATTTATTTTTTTGAAATTTTACTATTTTTTTAAAAAATTATTTTTTTTAATTTCACTTTTTTATAATAATTATAAATTTATTTTTTTTTGAAATTCTCTCTTAAGTAGTTGGACGAAAATAACTTTATAAATTTAAGAAATACCCTTTGAGCCCTAAGACTATTGAAATTTTGCTATTTCCTTTTTTGGGAATTATTTTTTTAATTTTATTGTTTTATAATAATTATCAATCTGTTTTTTTTGTGAAATTTTTTTTAAGTAGTTAGAAGAAAATAATCTTAAAATTTTGAGTAATATTTTTTGAATCTTAAAACTCAAAAATAATAGATTATTATAGATAGATAGATAGATAGATAGATAGATAGATAGGAGGAGGATAGTATATACCTAGATTAGGATACACACTTATTAAATATCGTATGAACTAATTGAAATTAATTGGGCTAATCTCGAGTGAGTGTGTTGCGTATATTTGGTTTGTAATAGGTATTACTCTATGTAAAGATGAAGGATCTTCGTCTCCTTCTTCTGTCCCGCGGATCAACAAGACCAAACACCGCAACACTCCTATTTCTTCCCCTTAACCATTCTTTTTTCTTTTCTTTTCTTCGGTTTTCTTTTTTCTTTATTTTGTTTCGTCTCCATTGTTGCAGCACCAAACAAAAGGAGATTCACAGTCTTCTTTCTAGTTTTAGGTGTTCAGCGGTCTCTTTCATGATCAGATTTTCTCCGACCAAGATTTCCGGTTCCCCAACACAGCAACCGAAGCTTCTTCTATTCAATCCATTGTCACTGACACGAAAAGAAATAAAAAAGATAGGCCATTATGGATTTCGACGGCGGCAACAGGCGCGTCTTCAGCCAACTCGGAGGTCCATCAGCCGCCGCAACCGACTCCTCCAAACAACAGATATTTTGTTACCATTGGCGGCCCGGTAAATGCACCCGTTTCCCATGCTTTTTCTTGCACAGCGATCTGCCTCCTCCGTCGGGCCCCACCGCCTTCACATCTAACGGATACGATGCCTCCAAATGTTTCGCCGATAATTCTGGATTCTCGGGTCGGGCCCCACTGCGAGTTCCGAACTTCAATAATAACCATAGTAATAGTTGGAAAAGGATGGAGGCTAATAAGGTGATTAGAAAAACGAAGAAAGTAAGTAATTATTGGGTACAAGGGAACTGTAATTACGATGATAAGTGTAGGTTTTAAATTCTTGGAGTGTAGGAGAAGGTTTCACCATGTTGAATCACCTTGATGACATCAAAAATTAAGTGTCTTTACTTGTGTGTGTGAGTGGCGTTAATTCGCGAGTTTCTGTGACGCTGACTCTGATAATGGCTTTGTTTCATTTACAGATTGTTACTGGAATTGCGTTGCTGCAGGTTTGGATAAGCTCTATACAGGGAGCAAAGACGAGACTACAAGGGCTTGGGATGCCAATCCTGGTCAGTCTGTGCTTAAGTATATTTCTTTCTCTTTTTTCTTTTTGGAGTTTTAATTTAGTTTTAGGTACATGTGTTACAACTTGATTTAGCACGGGATGTCAAACGATTTCAGGAACAGAAATCTCAATAAAACTGTTACGAACATTTTAATGTTATCTTGTCCTGTATGATCAAATTATTAGAGAAAAAGATTACTTGGTAAAAGTGCATTTGTGCACAATAAGGTAACTTAAAGGGTTGCTATTTATGTTTTTACGGAATCACTAAATTGCTAAACACCCATGGGATCATGCAGATCGCCTAGTAATTTATTATAATGTGAAAGTAAAGGGAGAGTCACTTATAGATGAAAATTACTTTTAGTAATCTTCATGTGCTGGTTTTTGTAAGCAATTATCATTTAAGTTGATCCTCTTAATTATTATTTTTTTGTCTGATGTTCTATGTGGCATTTGATGTAGTGTTTGGTTGGTAATAATCTTGGTGGTGAAGTTGGTTCCATGATCAGTGAAGGTCCATGGCTGTTTGTTGGCATAACAAATATCAAGGTAAGATTGAGGCTAATTCTCTATCAGTTGTTTCTTCTTTATTATGTTGTCATCTCATTTGAACTTAGAAGGCATGGAACACCCAAACTAGCCAAAAGCTCAGTCCTAGTTGACCCGTTGGGCAAGTTTTTACTGCGGTTGTGGGTAATGATTTGCTCTTCGCTGGTACACAGGTAAGGTTTTAAATATTATTAAATTGTTCTCATTTTATAATTTCATTTGAAATTCCTTGTTCACTGTGTATCGTCTGTCACCTTTGATTATCATGTTTTTTGTTTCGGGTTCTGTCATCGTATAGTGCTACAATTATTCATGAAATTAAGGCATGTTCTTTTGGTGGTCTGACATTCATTGTCTGATAAAATTGGCTGACCTTGAAAGAACTATAACAGATGAAACAGGCTTTTCTAAAAGAGCCCTAGATTTTGAGGAGCCAAAATTGAAATTTCTGCTGGATGAGTCTCCCTCTGGGAACGCCCTTACAGTTTTGATGGACTACCACTTCTCTTCGTTACTACTCAATTCCTGATTATCAGGAAACAATATCTGGTTTTTGCAGGATGGGACTATATTGGCATGGAAATTTAACACTGTCACCGACAACCTTGAACCAGCAGCATCACTTAAAGGTCATGGTTTTGCAGTTGTTTCATTAGTTGTTGGACTATACTCTCGTTCCATGGACCATTCTATAAAGGTAAGGTAGTTTTAGTTATCCGAATATTACACACACACACACACATATACATACATACATACATATAATCTCTGACACCAACTCAATCAGTAATAGACAAAAAAAAAAAACAAAAACAAAAACAAAAATAGTAATAGTAATATATGTGAAATTAAAGGTATATATGTTATTCAATTTTTTAACAAAAACACATTTAAAGAAAAACTACCCAGTTTCTAAAAACTACTAGATTTTCTTTATTTTCTCTTCCTCTTTAAAACATTATATATATATTATATAACACTCACATAGTAATTGGCCATATTCTAGTTAATAGTATGTTTTGCTGTTATTCCTTTATTTCTGTTCTTTCTTAAAAAAATTATCATTTTTACCAACATATTAGTTGTTTTCTTTGAGGTCTGGAGTCTGGAAACTTTGCAGCATCTACAGAGTCTGACAGAGCACACTAATGTTGTGATGTCCTTGCTTCACGGGGAACAATTTCTTTTATCTTGTTTATTGGACGTAATTATAAAGGGTAGTGATATTTTATGGTTGTTTTATCATTTATTTAATCTTTTTTGCAAGCTATTAAAAGTAAAGTTGTTTGGATTTATTTGTTGTGCAGGATTGGATAGCCACTGAGAATGGAAACTTGTAAGTAACATACAGTCACAATGACGAACAGGTATGTTGTTTCATTACTCAATTTATGCATGCTGAAATTTGATTCAATGCAATTAGTTGTAAGAATGTAAGGAGTTTGAGGACAGAATGGGAGAAGGAAAAGCTTTATGAAGAGGAGAGGAGATCATCAATGGTTCTTCCCTTGGTAGTTTATGTTAGTTGTTAGATGTGACAGTGACTAAAGAATGGAGGATGAAGCTTTGATGGGTGGTTATTGAAAGTAAACATGATAATTGAGTGAAGAGAATGCTACTTAACTTTGTTTAGTGTGTTAAGAGAGATTTTCATGCTCTTGTGTTTTAGTTTTTGAAGGTACCTTAGGGGCCAAAGTTTTTGGGAGAAAGGCTGGGATGGATAAGAGAATAGTTGATTTTGGGGAGCTAGAGATTGTATTAATTTACTGTTCTAGCTGATGACTTATTTTTTTTAGTTACTTTAGCCAGAATCTATTTAAGGCATTAGGAGTTAGGACCTTAAATTGATACCAGGAAGGCCCTATTTCTCTTCCTTTTCCGGGGACACCCATGGTTTTTATGAAACAAGTTACGTGGCTTAAGCCTAAGGACTTAAGAGCTATGCTATGAATGTGGGAATCGAATCTGCTTGTCAGGGTAGGGATAATCTCTAATGTTTTAGTGATATTAGCGAAAGAGTTGAAGAATATGGATGACCAAACAAACCGTTCCAAGTATCATTTATGATAGAGCGTGTCTTGACCAGTACAGTGACCCAAACTCTTTTTTGGAGTTTTATTTCACCACAAAAACTGCCTCAGGAATGTTTATTAATTCAGGTGGCTGTAAAAAGCTGTGGGGCTGGCTCTAAAAGTTTCTTGGATTTGTTTTAGTCAAGATAGCTTGATCTTCACCATCAATGCATCTATTCTAGATATAGATTAACGTCAAAGTTTAGATTCGTTCACTGTAGTTCAAAATGCAAACGTTTTTTGAGTATTTCTGGATGTGTCATGGTGAAAAGATAACAAGTGTTGTCTATCTCGTGGTTTGATGCACCAAGAATAAATTATAATTATTTTGGGAGAGTGCTTCAGTTAGAATTATTAAAGTGCATTTTCAGGTAGATTTTCAAGTAAAAAATACTGTCTAAATGTTTCCAATTACGTCATTCGGCAATCTTAATTTTATAGATGTTTACTTGAAATGTTTGCTGCTCTTTCTAGGGCCTGCTTGATCTTCATGGAATGAATGACTTGGAATCCAAGCCTGTTTTGCTGTGCGCGAGCAACTAAAATTCTGTCCGGATCTACGACCTGTACTCATAAGTTTTAGACTTGCTTTTGTCTTCGTCCCCATATATTTCTCGTTTCAACTTTTATAATCATTTTCATGCTGCTTATGGGACTACCGGAGGGCCTTACCCTCCACTGGAGCTTCAAGCTTCAGTGGAATTTTGGGGCCCCAACATTGTAAAATCGTGCTGGCCTATGTCATCCAAAAATCTCAAATGCTCCAAGACTGGTGCAGTGGGATCCGATGGACCCTAGAAGGATCCAATTCAAGAAGGTTGCTTATGAAATTGTGACAATCTCAGCCGAGACTGAATTTCCAAGAAGCTTACATGCACTCAATAATATCCTCCACTCTACAACATCAGGATGCATAAGCATGTCATTTATTAACTGATAGGCCCTCTTTAGATGTCAAGCTCGACTTAAATGATCCGTAACACTGACATACTTAGATTGCCCATTTTTTTTTGGCGGGTAATATTTGCTTCTTTGTATGCTAGTCGATGGTGATTGACATTGTGAAACGTGAAATACATACCCTAGCTGTGGCTGCTAATTGAGCACTAGATTTGCTAAGTGGTCCAATTACCTTCACAATAATGATATCGAAGTAGACCTGTCAATGTGTCCAGCTGAGGTGGGTAACAGCTTAACAATTTTTTTTTTTTTTTTTTTAAGTTCAGGTTGACCTAAAAACTTGTTTTACTTTTTATTATATTGTTAAAATATTATTTTTATATTAATATATTGTTTTTATTATTAAATAATTATTTGGGCTATATTGGTTTGAATTATAAAATTTTATTCAAAGTTCGACCCATACTAATTGAACTTATCGAACAAGATAAGTAATCCAACTTTTTGGACATTTCTATATGGAACTGAAGCCTTTTTTGATATTAGGCACCAAAATTAAATGTTAAATGGATGCCCAAGAAATGTTCCTCTTCATCGTTCACCATGTATACCATGAATTAGATTATGCATTTTTCTTAATTATACGTTCAGTTACCAAGCCAGAAAAGATGGACAGTATATTAAAAAAAATGGGAAGTATAGAGTTCACATTATTCATTTCAAGATGTAAATAAATGACATGACTTGGAAGTTTGGTGATTGTTGCTTGTCCATAGTCTTACGGAAGGTTAGGTTATAGTAAGGTACCTCTTACCTTACTGGCAAGGAATTCCCTACCTTTAAAAATAAATTTTCCCTCAAGGTTTACTATCAATGAATAAAATAATTTCCCTTAAAACTTTTGTGAAATAACATTGAATTTGATTGTTTTTTGGCATTTAAGCTGAGAAGTTGATATGATATATGCATTAAAAAAAAAGAGTGGTTGAAAGGTTTCAAGGTAAGGAATACTCGGATTTACGACTCCCCACTAAAATTAGTGATGATTATTGTAATTCAATTATTTCAATGGATCTATCATTACTTCAGCCCAATGAGACCATACCACCGCCCGCTGAACTGAATTTTTGAGTATTTTTGTTTTAATTGATCAAACCGATTTGGACCTTCTATCCGTTTTGCCTTGATTTTCAAACAAAGGTTAAGTATGCATCATAATCAAGCAGCAGTCACCTCTGATCAATATAATATATATATATATGGAGAGAGAGAGAGAGAGAGAGAGAGAGAGACGAATTAACTTATATTAATATGAAATTGATTAATTTTACACACATTTACATAATTATTTAATAAGTAACAATAAATACATAATATTTTATATAATATAATAATATTTTATATAATATAATAAATAATAAATAATATAATCTTCGATACGATTTTAATTACAATAAATTTGATTTTGATAACTATTGATATAAACTCAATAGGTTTTAATATGATTTTAATAACCTTTAACTTTTGATGCAATTTTAGTGATTTTTATATAATATTGTAAATTTTGATGTAAGTTTAGTAACCTTTGATATAATTTTAATAATATTTATATAATTAATTTTAGTAAGTTTTGATATAATTTTTAATGCCTTTTGGTATGATTGTAGTCAACTTTGATAAAATTTTTTATTTTGAATATCTTAATAAGAATCGAAACATAAAGATATAACCAACAATGATTATTATCTCATACAAAGGCAATGAGATTTTTTTAACTATCGGAGCTAAAAAAATCACATGTGTTATTTATTTTTTTATTTTTTATTTTTTAAATATATAATAAAAAAATGTTATGATTTTTGTAAAGTTAAAAAACTTTATGTGATAATAATATATAAAACAATAGATAAATAAATATTAAAACATAAAACAATTATCTAGATTCGAACTCAAAACCTTTAAAATTGGATGACTAATTATCTCAAAAACTTAAATAGCCGGAACAAGCCCAATTTCAACAAAATATAAAAGATTCCATTAGTTGAACCTACCCAGTTAAACTCTACCTTGGTAAGGGTTTCTAGTTCAACTTGCCCTGTTAATACTTCACTTACCAACCTTAAATAAAAGTCCAAAGACGGACGTATTAGTCTGGATGGCTTGAATATTAATCAAAGGAGTTTATGATTAAAAAGAAAAAATTGTTTTTGAAAAGTCATGAATATTATGAAATGCTCGACCTCAAGGCGAAAACAAACCAAATCCCTAACAAAAGGCTAATCCTTAAACGGGACGTCCACCTAATGAAACTTGTTCTTTTGGAGACGAAAAAGTTCTTTCATCCGTTCCATTTTAAATTTACTAAATGATTTAGAGGTGAAAATTTAAATTATTGTTATAAACATATTTTTAATTATATTATATTTTTATAATTGTGAATTAATAGATGCTATCTTTATAATAAATATTAATAATAAATATTTGTAACCAAAAAAATAAAATTAATAAAATAATAATTGTAATATTTAATTTCGATTATTATGTAAATTTGTGTCGGTGAAATTAATGTTCATAGTGACATTTTCACTTCATCTAGATTTCCCAGAAAGTCAAGCTATCGATTGTTAGGCAATACTTGCTTGAAGGGCAAATCAGGTGCTACACCCAAAGGGAGTTCAGTGGTTCGAGTACGAATTCTTTCAAAGGCGTAATTCCAAGCGTGGCACATAATTAGACTGTAAGATGATGAAGTGGATCAACGGTTGATGTCTTTTCAAGGCCATCCCCGCAGGCTTTTCGTATCAAAATGGTGGGAGTTAAAAGTAACTCAAAATGCGGACAGAGAAGAGCTGTCGTTCAATTGAAATTCAAAAATCGTTTAAGCCTAAACAATTATAATTTTTTTACAATAAAAATTGCAGTGTAATAATAAAAAATTTATAAATATTAATATTTAAATTTTAAATATAATAAAAATTATTTTTAAAATTAATTATATAAATAGATTAAATTAAATTTTTGATTGAATACTGACGATTTTTCCTGCTGCCTTCATTTGTTAACTTGGGTCGACTCGGGAGACCCAACATTAATTTTAATTGAATCTTACCAAATCCCCAAGACATTGATAAGTATCATGAGCCGAAAGTAGTTCGAAGCAAATTCTTGGCTATGACTATGAGAATGATGGCTCTTGGAATTGGACCTCCAAAGCATTGAACGGTTCCAAAATGTTCGAAGGACTTGGTCACTGGTTAGGTTGGATGGTCACTTTTGGCCATTTTTTGCACGCGAAGACTCAAAACATTTTGGTCCACAAATCCATTTTGGTCCCTAAACTTTCCCGACGACTTAGATATTTCTCAATACATTTGGACAAAAGTGTAAAATATTTTTGTTTGGGGTATATTAATTGGATTTTCTTTATTATACATATATACATGTTACTTTAATTGCCCTTGATGAATGGATTCTTTTAGGGGAATGGTGGATTTAATTCCTTCATAATTTCCTTCTTAAATGATTAATTGCACAAAATAGCAAAGAAAACAATAAAATGGAAAAAAAAGTTTAAAAAAATGTTTCATTAATCATGAATACATGATCGGAACGATAGTTATACCTTAACTAACATTCCTATAAAAAAACCCTTTAAGCAATTTGTAGAATAAATATGAAGGAAAAGGTAAAATGAAATCTTTTAACATCTAATCTCTTATCTAAACTGTGTTAGTTAAAGCAAAAACGCTATTATTAAAGAAAGTCTTCTCATTTATATATTGCCCACACCAACTTACAACAAAAATAATAATAACAATAATAAACCACATGAAGAAAGTCAAAAAATGTTGTAGTTTGGATTGATTAAATTGCAACATCATACTGAGATATTATGGACAATATTATATAAATAATATGTTCAACAATATTGAAAGAGATTTATACTATCAATGAATTGAGATCTCTCCTACTCTTTTTTTTTTCTTTTGCCCCTTATTACAAGCTAACGATGGGAAGAGCGAGACTTCAAAAAACTTGATTGGCCACTAATATGCACATTAATTAGGTTTTCTGGATAAGACATGCGTGTTGTTGATTAATCGTCTTGGGTTCAAACCGCTTGATGCCAACCAAATTGTCATAATATTTGGGCAGTTTAAGAAAGATTAATGATTTTAAATGCGGTAAAAAATATATGATATAGTTAATGAATATAAAAATAATATAACAAACATGAAATATGTTTAAATACATTAATATAATAAATTTATCACGTGTACTATTTTTATTTATAAAAAAATGATGAAATAATTTTTTTATTTATATTTATAAGAAATAAAACAAAAAAAAAATGTAAATTAAAAATGATATACAGAGTTACATACAAATATTGCCGAATCTAATTTAAAGTGCTTCTTCCAGACTTAGCGACTTCACCAATACGTCAAAGATTTCACATGTAGTCATCATTCCAATATAATACTAAGCAATGCATAAGTTCTAAAATAAATTATTAACATTAGAAAATTAAATATTACACTCATTAACATCAAGTCTTTTTCGGTAACTTGCTGATTGAAGTAAGAAGCTGATTCATGCCTTAAAAATTATTGGAAAAAATATATAACCAAAAAAAAATATTGAAATAACTTCCTAGCTACCAATGCAAACGTCCAAATTAGTAGTTTTTATATAGAGCACTTATTTATTCCCTCTGTTTGATCAAAGATTCAAAAACCCAATTTCTCTTTTTTTTTTTTTTTTGCTATATTTTCCATGGTTACCTCTTCTTCTTCAAGCAAAACCATAAAGAAATCTATGGCGTTAGCTGCTGACGCAGCGGCCTCGTGGTACTGTGCAGTAGCCATACTGGCCTTAATATTGATAGGTTCCATCAGTGCAAATTCCGTATCAGATGAACCGGATGTGAGAGGGAGCCAGCTCCTGAGTCGACCCTGTGATGAAATCTATGTCGTAGGAGAAGGGGAGACCCTTCACACAATCAGCGACAAGTGTGGCGACCCTTTTATCGTCGAGCGCAACCCTCACATCCATGACCCTGATGATGTTTTCCCAGGCCTCGTTATCAAGATCATCCCTTCAACTGGTAGGAAACTATAGATTTTGTAGCCATACACACATAATATTTATAAGCTTCTTCCAAATTAAATACAGTCTTGTATATATATATATATATATATATATATCTTAACATCATAAAAATACCGATCCTATTATGGGATTGAGGCTCTGAACATTGTATTTCTTTGTAACCTATTCATCATCGGGAGTTTTATTCACTTGGAAAGGCAGATTTCTATGTCGTCTTGCGAATATCTTTATGTTAATATATTTGAACGCCTCCTTCAAGGCTGCTGGAAAAGTACTGCTAAATTGCTGGTTTTGGAAACGATAAAAGTCATCCGCTTTCTGGTACTGACAAGGCCAGTGTTGGCTGCGAATTCCAACCTTTTTGTATCTGCTTTTATGCACACGTGGTGTTCATCTTTTTATATTTTCCAAGTGATTTACAATCTTTTTTGGTGAAAAATAAGAGTGATCAAAGTAAATTTGATGTTACATTAATCCAAATATAAAACCTGTCACACATGTCCATGGCTTTCATATGCAATACCTAAGCTAGCATAGTTCTAAATCTTGGCGGCAAATTTCATTGAGGTATTACAGTTGTAGACGTTACCTAATGCGTTGTGAGTCCTAAGTTGTCATTGATAATGTTTCAAGAAATTTTGGTAATATTTTTGTTCCATTAATCGGCATAAGATCTTGAGTTTTGAGGATGATTGGCTTGACTGACTTAGCAAATGCTATATATTCAATGCCCAATCCATCCCTGGTTGGTAGAGTGGTGGGATGGTGGATGCTTTTTTCTTATCCCATTTGCCGGCGATATATATGGTAAAGCCAAAAGCCTTGCCCAAATGGGAACAATATCATCTACGGAGACAAATTCTTGCTGAAAAGTCCCCATCATTTCGCATAAAGATCGTCACCATATAACTAAGAATACAGCCCCTCTCACACCTCTAACTTATTTTGTCTTTATTAATTTCCTAGTATACAATAAATCTCGTATATTGGCATCCACTTTAATTAATCAATTATAATAAGCCAAAGTTGATTATTTAAGATAATATGTGTCAAAATAGACTTCAATACATGCAATTTCATACATCATTAAGTTTTAATTAAGTTGAATTTTTGCTAATAAATCGTCCGCAACTCTATGTTTCCATATGGAAATAAATATTCCTCATTTAAAAATGTAGATATTTAGAAACATAGCCCACTGTGGGGACTAGAGTGAGTGAGACATAATGTTTGGATACTCTCTGAAGCAAGTAGCTTGAAATCTTATCATCGGGCCTTTTAAAAAAAAAAAATCCTAATTAAATCAAAGATAGCCTCCTTAATTGGCAAAGGAGGTGAAATTAACCTTAAAGGTCATGCTATTTATTAGGTTACTGAAAACGTGACAATAAACATTATTAATTGTTAATTAAAAAAATTAAATACAAATAAAAAATATTTTTTACTAATAAAAATAATTTAAATTAGTCTACCTTTAAATTTTTTTTATTTTAAACTCGTTAAGTTCAAATTAAACTTATCAAATCAATCAAGCAAGTATAAAATATTATTATGTTTGATATATATGTATATATATATATATAAACATAGAAAGACTTGGGTAATGAAAAGGTCTCCGTAAAATGCTTGCTTGGGCCTCCTACAAACGTCTATATTGATTTGGGCTATGCCTATTTTTAAAAAAAATATAATAGCCTGCCAGCCAAACTCTGCTGGCCCAAGTAGAGAGAATTTTGTGTAGGGGAATGCTGCAAAGCCTTCCACCTAAATAAATAATAAAGATAAATTTTTATTTAAAAAATTAAATGTCAAAATATAAATTAAAATTTATTTAATTTTTATTTTGATAAAAAATAAAATTATTTCTACCTAAAAATAAACAATTATTGACAGTAGAGTTTTTAATTTCATTTATCTACTTCGCAACAACTCTAAATGAATATACATTGTTTAATTATCAAATTACTATTTATCTTTTTTTTTTTAACTTAGAAAAAGAAGAGATTCGCACTATGTTTATTAAGCAACAAAAATCATGCTTTGATTTCTTAATTAACTGTTCGGGGTACAATATTGCCATTTAAATGAGATATGTAAAAAAAATTTGTGGAAAAAATACATCAATCAATTATACAAATGGAAGTACTAAATATTTTCTTTTGTAATTTATCTTATTTAAACTCGATATTATTATTTATGACTCTGCTTTATAAAATTTAGACCAATTAACACTTTCATAAGACTTCATGTCAGTTCTGATTTTTTTATTTTAATCCAAGTTTTAACTAGACAATTACTTCATTATAAATTTCTGGAATTTTCCTTTTGCTTTTTTGTTGATTTCTTGAAAAGTGACGTGGGTTAGTATTTTTCTTTTTTTTTTTTAAATTATAAGTTGTATGTGTAAATATATATATAATATTGTTTTATTTCAAGTGGAAAAATAGTAAAAATTTTCGTACTTTTAATTTATAAATTATAACATTGATTGAAATTTTTAGAATAAATAAAGACCATAATTAAGGTCCAAATCAATAAGTGGAGGTGGTGTGATTCGAACAAATTTTATCTACAAAATCATGATTCGAAAATTTTCAACTTTCCCATTGCGTGCTTTAGCTGCTCTGTGAACTCTGTTTCCTCCCTTTTAATCATTACCTAAGACTAAGACCAATGATTTTTTTAATTTTTCCACGTTTTGTCGTTAATTTCTAAGTAAATGATAATAAGTTAATAAATTTGGGTCAGAATTCTTTTTATTATTTTTTAATATTTATATTTTATTAATATTTATAAATTATAAAAATTATATTTATAAATAATAATTAAAATTATATTAAATAAACATTGCGTTTTGATAAGAATTAATCGATTATATTTTCGCTGGTTGGGTTTTGGAGATCGCATTTTTTACGTCACAAAATCCGACCAGAAATTCATATGGACTGAAGCGGAGAGGCAAAAGCAAAGGAAATGGGGCCGAAACTGTTTAGGACCTCAAAAATCTTCGGCTTGAAGCAAAAATTTACGACCTATTCTAAAGAGGGTTTTTTTTTTTTTTTTTTTTTCAGCCAACAATAAAACACGGCAAAATTAAATGCGGTCCAGCCGTCCACTGATACTTGTTCCTTTCCCGCATCTACCGTTCAAGGAAATACAGAAAGATATTAACCACTAAATCTCTGTTTAGGAGAACGGCCATCATCAGTTTCACAATCTGCCTTGCCACCTATAAGTTTCAAGAGACATGATTTTGAATGAACATGAGCATCGCCTTTCATTTAAAGCGAGCTCAAGTTTTATTTTATTGTTCTTTTTTTTATATATATTTTTAAAATTCATCACATGATAGGTTTTTATATCATTGTAAATAAATGTAAGAGTCTATTAAAGTCAATGTCAAGATAAAAAAATAAAATCAAAGTTTCAAATGATTAGACGTTTGATTTTTGGTCTAGTTGATTTATTGATTAGATTCATTGGTTTGATACATATATTATTTTTTATATTATAAAATAAATATTAAATATAATTGATAATTAATGAAAAATGTATTTGATTTAATGATATAATTTATAATATTTATATTTGATGTATTATCAGTGTATAATTTTATACAATTAAGTAATGAAACATTATCAATATATAAATATAAAATTTTAAAAAATCTAAAAATTAAATATAAATAATCATATTTTTAATAGGTGATGTCATTAAATTTACTATTACTATAGAGCTAGATACTAACAGTGCATCAAATATAAATACTGATTTTTAATATAAAAACTATGAGATTAAAAGTTTAAATATCTTTTTTTTATGTAAATAAATTTTAAAATATATTTATATAAACTCTTTTTTCATGGATTGAATCAAATTTTTATCGATTCAATCAATAATTAATTTTCATATAATTATCATATTAAATAAATTTTTAATTTTTAATTTTATCGATCCAATCTAACCTTTTATTCTATGGTTAAAATGACAGTATTACAACTACTGTGTCTTAAGTTTGTTGTGACATATTGTTAATTGACTAAATTTTCTTATGATGATCCTTTAAAATTGATTTGTTGCAGCGTTAACAGTAAGATCATGAAGATACGTGGCTGATAGGAGTTGTTGAAATGAATGACGACCCTGAAACTATAGAAATGTGGAGGTCAACTACATAGCAGAGGGAAGAAGGGGTCAACTTGGAAAAAGTGTTCAAATGACTGCTACACCTCGCAGCTTAATCATCCATTAGTCAACCTGTTTACACTATTAAAACATCAACATAAAAACAAATGAAAGAATCCATTTGTAGCCCTTGTAGGGTGTTAAATTAAAGAAAAAAAAAAAAACCATGAAAGCTGATATGAAAGCAACCAACAATAAAGAAAAGTGGGAAACCAATGAGGAAGTATCAAGATCGATTAGGGAAAAGAACAGGAAAATGCAATCCCCTTGCCTAAAAGATGTATCCCAAGCATGCCTTCAGAGTTGCTGCCCATCCCCTTTCCTCAGCGCGCATGAGTCTCGGAGCAAAGCCCCCAAACCGGTGAGCACTTCGTCAGCTTGTCGCCGTGACTTTGTATCAAAGACTGTTTCCTCTATTTTCCCGAACACCCAATTCACCAACCACGAATCCCTTCCGTCCGTGCAAGAATCGTTTGCTGAATTCACAAAAGCTTACCCAGAGTTCTCCGACACGTATCAAGTTGACCAAGTGCGAGCCCAGGAATATTTTCATCTCTCACTCTCCAACCATACTTGCCTTGATTATCTAGGCATCGGCCTTTTCTCCTATTCCCAGCTGCTAAAACAGGAGCCTCCAACGTATCAAATGGCCTCGTCTTCGTTCCCTGAGCCTCCGCAATCGCCTCCTCCAATTTCCCATGTCCCCATCTTTGGTGTGTCTTACAAGATAGGGAATCTCAAAACACAGCTGCTTCATGGTGGACCGGCATCAGAGCTGGAATCTGCCATCAGGAAGAGGATCATGAATTTTCTTAATGTTTCAGAAAATGATTATTGCATGGTTTTCACCGCAAATAAGACGTCAGCTTTCAAACTTCTTTCAGAATCTTACCCTTTCAAGTCTAATAAGAAGCTTTTAACGGTATATGATTGCGAGAGTGAGGCAATTGAAGCCATGATCAGTAGTTCGGAGAAAACAGGGGCTAGAGTTATGTCAGCAGAATTCTCATGGCCAAGACTGAGAATTCAGTCATCAAATTTGAGAAAAATTGTTGTGAGCAAGGAAAAAAAGAAGAAGAAGAAAAGAGGTCTTTTTGTTTTCCCACTTCATTCGAGGATGACTGGAGCTAGATATCCCTACCTCTGGATGAGCGTCGCTCAAGAAAATGGATGGCATGTGTTGATCGATGCGTGCGCATTGGGACCGAAAGACATGGACAGCTTTGGCCTCTCCCTCTTTCGTCCAGACTTTCTCGTATGCTCTTTCTACAAGGTTTTTGGGGAAAACCCTTCGGGATTTGCATGCCTCATCGCCAAGAAATCGATCGCATCGGTATTGGAAACTTCCACAAGTTCAGGGATGGTGGGTCTAATCCCAGCTGAGCAGCTGTTTCACTCAGTAACTACTGAAGCTCCAGGCGCCGATATTGAAGTTGATAAATTGGCTGCACCAAGCTCCATTTCAGCCCCTGTTCCTGCCCAAGCTTCTCAATGTGGAAGATTAGAAGAAGTGAAAACTCGCGAGATTCAACTTGCAGAAGCAGAAATTACTGAAATTTCAGAATCAGAGAACGCTATTGTTATAATTCAAGAGGATAATCTTAAAGGCAAAGGAGAGATTGAATGTAGGGGTTTGGATCAAGTGGATTCATTGGGACTGGTAACAATTAGCAATAGAGCAAGGTGCCTCATCAATTGGCTTGTCAATGCTCTGCTGAAACTCCAACACCCCAACGCCGAGACCATCCCGCTGGTTAGAATATATGGCCCAAAGATAAAATTCGATCGGGGACCAGCAATTGCATTCAATGTATTTGATTGGAAGGGAGAAAAAGTGGAACCAGTTCTTGTACAAAAGCTAGCAGATCGGAGCAACATTTCCCTCGGCTGTGGCTTCCTACACCACATATGGTTTGCAGATAAGTATCAAGAAGAAAAGGACAAAGTCCTTGAGAAAAGAAATGATGAAGCAAAGTTTACCAATGGAAACAAGAGAAAAGACAAAAATGCTACGGGAATATCTGTAGTTACTGCTGCGTTAGGTTTCTTAGCCAATTTTCAAGACACTTGTAAGCTTTGGGCTTTCATTGCTCAGTTCCTGGATGCAGATTTTGTAGAGAAGGAGCGATGGAGGTACACAGCTTTGAATCAGAAAACTATTGAAGTCTAAGCTCCAAAGTCAAATCTTTCAGATTATGAATATTGGAAAAAACTGCAGTCAACTCAAAATTGAAAGCCAAAGTTGTCAAGTGTGATCTGAATTGAGAGGATCAAAGGTATGTTCCCCAAATTTTTTTTCTTCTTTTCAAGTTAATATGATCTGAATCGCCTCCAGATGGTGTTTTACATAATAGTATATGCATTTTCATTTCATTCTTGTGTTCTTGTTTGGATATTTCAACGACAGAAAATCTACACTTTGATAAAAACAGAGTAAGATACTTGACATTCATGATTGCTCACAGTTTGTGTCCCAAAATCTGTTCCCTGCTTACTTCTGTCTATTTGGTTCTTGTTGTGCCATTCAGATTTGAACTACTTTGCACAAATTGCTGACAGTTTGTGTATTATAATTCTAGTAGAAACTAAAAGAAAACAACTAAAACCAACAAATTCTGTCTTTTTGTACCATCAAGTTGAGTTATTTAGGATCAGATGTGAGTGTCAGTATGTTTAGTTTTTTGCAAGTTTTTATTCCATTTATTTGAACGGTCATATTCTTATAGTAATATCAAATATTCATCAAGCACAGATGTCCGACATGTATACTTACAAAACAAAAAAAAGAATCAAAGCAATATAGTCCTCAGGCACTACTTTAATGGTTGATTTCTTGAAGCTAAAATTTGGCTGACTAGATATGAAGACCAATTTCAAAACCTCATGCCTCCATAATTTTCTGAATTATTTTCCTGTCCTCTGATCCTATATCATATTAGAATTTGCTGTCTGATAAACCTATTCAACTGTCCAAAACATTTTTATCTTAAATGAGTCTGGGAAACATATTTGATATATAATAAAGTGTGCATCACCGAAGCTCTACCTTCATAAGCTGGTCTGCAGCACTTGATTTCTAACCTCAAAACAGGAAGGCTTAAAGAAGTTTAAAGTACAACCGCTACTTTTTCACACTTAAAATGTTGGTGGAAAAGTCGTATAATCTTCTTTAGCAAATATAGATTTTGAAAAGAGATTGTAGTTTCAAGCAATTCAGAAATCAGAAAGCCTATAAAATTGTTGTTGAATTCTGTTCCAGAGGGGAAGTCGATGCTTAACTTATATTTGTCAACTCTATGTTACATCTATATTATGAAGGTTGGTTTGTTACTTTGTTTTTGTTTCAAATACATGTTCATATAATCTTGTTTCATATGCATTGGTATTGTTAGAATTTTATATTTATCCAAAAATTTAGGATAATTATTTATTAATTTTTATTTAGTACAACATTATGTTCACTTGTGTTAATCTCCTACGAAGAATTATTTTTATTTTTCTAAATTTGCAATAACACTAGAGTTAGATTCAGACCATTTTATAAAAAGCTTAGAAAAACACAGTGTGAAAGTTTTAAGTTCATTATTATAAAGGTAAGTTTTATCTATATATATATATTTGTTTTGATTAAAAAATAATGTTTAATAATTGATTTATTATATGATATATTCAATTTTAAATTGTCAAACTAATTAATCAAGAAAGTTCATCCATATAGAGTTCATTGAAAGACTATATAAATTAATATGAAAAGACAGTTTATTTTTTTAAAAGTTTAACGTTGTTATAGTAATATTTTTGTTTTGTAATTTATAGTACTTATTTATAAATCGTAAATTTTATAAGAACAATATAAATGTGTTAGAGAATTCATTATAAAAATTAAACTCATCTAACACTTAATATTCCCTTTCCAGAACATTAGCCTAAGTTATGTTGGCGAATGATGAACGTTTTGTTAATCAACGGATGAAATCCGATAAGATTACGTGAGAGCAAATTCATAGCAAAGTCATCTCTTTTTTTATTCATATTCATTAAAAAAAAAAACAACCATTTTATGCGTTTTTCAATATTTTTGATTTATTCAATTTTTTCTTTATTTGAGCATTATTTAATTAAACATGAAACCCAACAAGCGATCCAATTAGGTAATATTCACTATTAAACAATTTAAAAATTGAAGGAACGGTATTTTCAATCGATATTATCGAAGCAGATCAATATTTATCGGTATAGTTAATATATATTAAAATAAAATTAATTATTATCTATATTATTAAATATCGACATCAATACGTATTGATCGATACTGATAATATAGTTTTAGAATATTTAATTTAAAATTTCAATTGAAATATTTGAATACGTATGCGCGATAACACGGAACTACAAAATTTATCTTCTTTGTTGCAATCGTGAAAGAAAATTTTGAAAATATAATATTTCGTTGATTGATTGGTCAAATTTATTCTGTCGGTATCTGCGACAATTAGTGACAAGCATTTTCGGCCATTGAAAATTTGAACCAAGGAGTCATCAAATTCCAGTTCTAGGAATTAAATAAAAAAGATGGAAATTGAATCAATTCATTTCCTTTCATATTCTATCCCAAACTAATTTTGCCTCTTGGGTTTACTTGCCAAAGTGGGTGTTACATTAACTCCCCACATAAATCAAAATTAGCTCTCGAGAGGAAATCATTTCTTTGACCTAATTGGAAATACAGACTCAAGAATTCGAGAATTAATGCATTTGCCTTGTAGATTAAAAAAAAAAAGTTTAATATTTACAATTTGTTACAGAATAGAGCCATCTTATTAAATAAGAGAGCCCACCACGTGTCACCATCTCTCCGGACCTAATACAAAGAGAAATACGCCGCTGTTTGGGTCCCTCTGTTTCTGTACAAGGTGGGGCTTGCTGTTTGTTTAGGGTTTGTTCCTTTCTCTCTTCCCCTTTTCTATTTAATTTTGCTCTTTAATTGCATATGATATGATCTCTGTTCCATCTCCAACTCTTTCTAATCTGTCTGTCCCCGGTATGATGGAAAGGAAACTAGGCTAAATTTCACATCCCAGTCAACTCCATGTCTTCACCAGAAATTAAGGATAAATATTTTGATAGAATCTCTCATATTATAAGCTAATCCAGCTAATATTTTTTGTGGGTTTTGTTGATAGGTTAAAGATCCTTTTTGTTTAGGTGAAACATGGAGTGCAACCAAAATCAAACCATAGAAGAAATCGACGAGAGCATCAACAACAACACCGCCGTCATCATCAATGAAGAACAACAGCATCAAAGCAACAAGACCAGACCGAGTTTATCTGCTTCAGAGGCGACCGTAATGGAGCCGAACCAACCCATAAAAGAGGAAGATTTAACGGACGCCGAGCCGCAGGAATTTGGCAACCCGACCCTCCTTCAAGTCGTACCTACTGCACAAACCAACCGCTCTTCGGCCCCCACGCGCCCATCGAAAGACCGTCATACGAAAGTTGAAGGTCGTGGCCGTAGGATTCGCATGCCTGCCGCTTGTGCGGCCAGGATTTTTCAGCTCACCAGAGAACTGGGTCACAAGTCCGATGGCGAAACGATCAGGTGGTTATTGCAACACGCGGAACAAGCAATTATCGAAGCTACTGGCACAGGCACGGTCCCTGCTATTGCTGTCTCTGTTAATGGAACTCTCAAGATACCAACTACTTCAGGGAAACAAGATGGTGACTTGCCCAAAAAACGTAGGAAAAGACCGTCGAATAGTGAGTTCATTGACGTTAATGAGCATCAAAGTTCGGTTTCTTCAGGATTAGCACCGGTTGCTCCAATGACTTATAGCAGTGTCAATTTGAATCCACAAGGGTTGGTTCCAATATGGCCTGTGGGTACTTTTGGTATACTTCCTGCCGCTGCTGGTTGCCCACCTGGTTCTAACCAGGCACAGTTGTGGGCGATTCCAGCAACTGCAACACCGTTTTTCAACGTCGCAGGTCGACCAATATCTAGCTTTGTCTCTGCTATGCAGCCAGAGGTGCAGGATTCCAGTGTTGGCTCAATGGGTTCAAGCGTGGTGCCCACTTCTAGTTCAGGTGCTGCAAGTGTTGTTGGCGTTAGTAATGGTAACAATACTTCAAGTCATAGTACTACGCAGATGCTTAGGGAATTTTCTTTGGAGATTCTTGATAAGAGAGAGCTACAGTTCTTGGGTTGTCCTGCGAATAACCAGACGCCATGTTCAAAGCATTAAGACAAAGAGCACGAGTTTCTTGATTTTTATGATACAAAGGTAGAGTTTTTAGGGTTCTGGGATTTTTTTAATCTCTTTTTGGTGTTGTTTTATAATTGCAGTAAAAGTGAAACAAATTTGCGTTCCATTGTTGCTGAATCTATGATCTTCATCTTTTTCTTTCCGCTTTTCATTTTTTTTCGTTGGAAATGTTTTTGGAGAAAACTTTTCTTTCTTCCGGTCTGACTGATGGTGTGGGGTCACGTGATATTCGGATATGCACGTGGAAAGTGGGTCCCATCTTTTGGGGACGCGTGGGGCTATAAACTAGTGGGGTGGGTCAACAAGAAACGTTAAGGACTATATGGGGGGAGGGCAGGACCAAGTCGAGCGGCTCAACGTGGGGCCACGTAAATGTCACTTAATTGAGACACGTGCAGCTAGGGATGCGGACCCCACTGAAACCAAAATTTCTTGTGCCTACCTTTTTGGGTTGGGTTCAATTTGGTTTTTGAGCTGGACGGTTGCAGGGCCCTTCCTCCCTCCCACACACAAACTTTTTAGCTCTGCCTTTTTTGGGAGGACCAACCCTGCTGAGTTCGGCTCCCAGTGCCAAGATTTTCAGCTGGGGACCATATTGTTTTAATGCTTGACACGTGGCTCGAACCTTATTGAATCACCTATCATTCTTTTTAGCAAATTCTGTGTCACGTAAACACTAAAATACTTTCCTCTCCATGGATATTCCCCTCCCATTTACCCTCACTAGACTCTCTCTCTCTCTCTCTCTCTCTCTCTCTCTCTCTCTCACGCACGCAATTTAAATCCAACATTCCGGTTGTCCTTTGCTCATGTAATAGCAATAGTTTGCTAGGTTTTCTAGTGTAGTTCTAATTCACGATTGAGGATTTTGCTAAGGACGTGGTTGTTGCAGATGTCGCAAAGTGTTTTACATTACAATTTATGGTTTTCGTGGATATAGATTTGATTGTATTTAAAGGAATTTGATAATATTGCCAGTGTTACAATAACAAAGAAAAATACGATGTAAAAATTACAAATTTCCATTACGTCATGATCATTACATTGTTACATCTTAAAACTATCTATTTCATAAGATGCTCACTCTACAATCTCATGCTCTTCTCTTCGAGAAAAATTATAGATTTTTTTTATTCCAAATAAACTTAGCTTGAAATATTTTTTAAGTAACAAAAATTTTTTATTTAAATTTAATAATAAAATTATATAAATATTAATATAAATTTTTTAATATCTTAAATAATATAATAAATTTTTAAGTTTAATTTAACTTGATCGGATGTAGATAAAAAAATAAATTATTTATTTGAGTCCAGCTCATACACCTTTCTAGTTTGTTATATAATTATAGAGTGGAATATGCACCTTTATTGGGCATATATAAACCAGAAAGTTACCCTCCACTGAAAATTTAGAATAGAGATAGTAGACTGAGGACCTTTAACCACAGGCCGAGTCGGGCCGTCGGGGTTTAAGATGTTTTGGGTTTTAATTTGTTTCGTTTTAGTATGTATATTATTTTTATTTTGATATTAATATATATTAATATTAATATGTTTTAATATATCATTTTAGATTTATCGAAATTTAAATATTTTTAATTTATATATATAAAAAATATTTTTAAATATAAAATAAACGAGATTAAATAAATTTTATATATCAAACATTCATCAATTATATATAATATTCTAAAAAATTCATCAAATATAAAAAGATCAATATCAGTAAAGTAGTAAAGTTAAAATTTTTAATGATCGTTAAATTTACAAATAATTATACCTAATATTCATCAAATTTACGAGTAATTATGTATAATATTCATCAAATTTAATATCAATATCAGTTTAATTTTTTTTACAAACTTATGTTTTATATAGACTGTACAGCTATTTTCGATCGATATTTACCAGTACGATCGATGCAGACTGAATCAAAGATGAAAACGGAATCGACTATGTGTCAAAATTGGTATGTACCAATTGGTACGACCGGTATCGATATAATATCGATAACACTAGTCTGAACTGAATCAAGTTTGAGATTAGCAAAAATATTTTAATTTAACAAAAATATTTTAATTTAAATTTAATTATAAAAATTATTAATATTAATATAAATTTTTTATATGTTAATATCTTTAAATTCTAAAACAAACTTACAAATTAAGCCAAGCCCTCCTAAAAACAAATTTAAATACAAGATTTGAAAAAAAAAATTGAACCGCCACCACAAATTCCTTTTTTGTCCCGTCCGGTTCGTCGTCTGTTTGCAGAGCCCCCAAATCCTTGAAGGGCTATTTTTTATCCCAGTTTCATTTTGCATTTATTGGTAGAACATGACATGTATCTTTCACCTCAAAAGTGCAAACTTTGCATCAAGAGCAATCTCTACTTCCCAATTTCTTCTATGGGTCAAAGTTTCTGGATTCCGTTTCCGTTTCTTTTGCTTTCTTAGAAGCCCAAACAGTAACAACAAACTCTCGTTCCGCAAAAAAGAAATCACAGTTCGATATTCAGGTACTTTAAACAAAGCAAACACATGGTTATAAATGCTTAGTCCACAACCACCGAGCGATTAGATACAAATAGAGAAATAAACGTTAACCAGAGGTAAGAAATACACATATATTCATGCCTATTGATTACTATCGAAATATGTCTTCAAAATCAAATTCTAACGTCCATATTTTTGCAGATTTCTCTCAACTTTTGCCTGAAAACTCGTCAGCTCCATTCGACTATGTACTTCTCATGAATGATTAATCGATAACGACTTAAAAGTTTATAAAACTTGGTATCAAAGTACGCCAATACGGCGTCAATTTTCTACGTTCTAGCACACAGAATATATATATATATATATATATATATATATATATATATATATAGTCAATCGCATTTTTGTTG
>JBBYHM010267974.1:0-28528 GCA_038381775.1 Adansonia rubrostipa | reverse complement strand
TATAAGGAAGAGCTTACTTTTCTTTAAAGAAATTTTGGAGGTTGAGAATTGAAACTTTTCACTTTGGCAGAATTGTTGAGATTTGTGAAAAATATACTAAATAGCTTTTGTATTCATAGATGATATCCATTGTCTTCTTGTGCAACTTGAACTCTATAAATCTATTTTATCTTTTATTTTATTAAAATTTTTTAAAAAATTCCATTTCAAATATAGCTCTTTTATTATTATATTATTGAAAAAAATAAAAACAATGTAAAATAGATAAATAAAAAATTTGCATGGAAACCTGGGTTGAATATATATATACATGCCTGCTTATAGTTGATAACTTTGAGAAAAGAAGCTGGTAGAATAGGAAGTTTACACTATTCTTTGCTAAATGATGTGAATGGGAAGTTTACACTAAATATTTATAGTTTACACTATTTATAGTTTAAACTAAATAGGAGCATGAGTTCCTTGTAGTTTACACTAACTAGGAAGTTTACACTATTTAGTGTTTAGTGTTCTTTAGTCACATTTAAATAAAAGGTTTATGGCATGTCATTCATGTCAAAAGTTGTTCGTTGGAAAGCTGCAAAGTGTCCTCTTTATTTAAATTGTTAAACTTTATTATTACCCTTCGGGTAATATCTCACAAAAGTAATATCCTGTAGATATTATTTGTTGAGTAATACCTTGTAAAATAACACTTCATGGATATTGTCCTACAAGTAATATCTCGTAAAATAATATATTACGGATATTATCTCATAAATATTATCTTAAAATAATATCTAGTAAATATTATATCATGAGTAATACCTCGTGAAATAATACTTCACATATATTAACCTGTAAAAATATACCTCACGAATAATATCTACGTATAAGATAATAGCTCGTAGTTTTTAATGTGGTTTTTATCATTTTGTATAACATTATATTTGTATATTTTAAGTCTTATGTCCTATCATTATCTTTATTACTTTGTTTCTTTTGCCTTTACATTATAGTCTCTATTTGTTGTCTACATTTCCAAAGCCTGACATAATCAAAAAACTTACTTTTTCTTTTTCTTTTTTTTTTTTTTAAAAAAAAGGTCTTAGCCATTATTATGGGCATACGTTCAACTCATTGTTTTCTTTCAATATACAACGATGCATTGCCTTCACGATAGCTCTTTATCATATTATTTTTTTAACATGAATATGCTTTGTATTTTTCTAAACTTGGGATGTACTTACTTGCTCGGATATAATTTCATGAGATAAAGTTAGTTTGTGAGATGCATATTTTTTTTATTATATATCTATCATATATATATCATTCAAGATTATTATTTTTATTATCATTATTATAATTATTATTTTGTAAAAAATAGAAAAACATATATTTATGATCATAAAGCATTTTTTTAATTCTAATAAATGCATCTTGTACAATTGTGTCTATCTTAAACTGAATTATTTATTACTATTATTTTTGATGATGGAGAGGGCAAAATGCAGATATATAATTTCAGTCAATAACATATGACAGAGGTATATTTGGAATAAGTACTTTGGCCTAGGTACTTTAGCACAAGTATTTTGGTAGAGGTACCTTGGCACAGGTATTCTGGTAGAGGTATTGTGGCATTGGTTTGTTGGCAGAAGTACTTTGGCACAGCACTCTTTAGCAATAGTGTTACCTAGCACAGCAAATTTTACGTAATAAAAGACTACAGATTCAACCTCGGAAGATTGGCAAGATTTTTGGGTTTTCTCTATATTTAGGATGTCTTGGAAAGTATGACTTGGAGGTTCAAATATGAAAATTGTTAAGAAGTGTTTTTCTTAACCTTTCCTTGGAGTATAAGCGCTACCAATCTTTTTTGTTGCATAGGCAGTACATTCTTAAATGTACTATCATATAACAAATGTCCATTTTATGTTATCAAAACATTCATAAAAGAGTAACTTCCCATAATTATCTCAATCCACTGCTTTTATAACTTTTATCTCAAACCATACTTTTGTAACTTCCATCTCAACCCACTATTTTTGTAACTTCCATCTCTTCCTAGTAACCGTTTTAATAACTTCTTTGTAAAAGACTATAAATAGCGATTTCAAAGTTTCATTTAGGACCTTTTGGCATTTTTTGGGCAAATTTATAGTTTTAAATAATTCTCTACAACTTTTTCCTTTGAAATCCTACAGCCATTGTAATCTTCACTATCCTTAGCCATTTATAACCTTCGTTATTACTACCTACCATTGTACTTGTCTTCTAGGATTTGCTCTAATCTTTCTCTTCGCTATCTTTTTATTACCTCAGGTTTTACTAGTTTGCAATGTTTTCTTGTCCGTTCAAAAAGAACTTCCTAGACCCATCTTAAATTTCCTTTTGAAGCAAAGGGTTGAAGATACAGGTCTTGCTTATATCAAAGTATCTTTTTAAAAGGTGCTGACATGGCTATGATTCAGATATGGCTATTTGGGTCTTAAATTAAAACAAAGTTAAGTACCTTATGGTGTTTTATTTGTTTGGTTTTGCTTGCAAATATAAAAAAATCGAAAGATTGTCTGAATTGATAGTCCAAAGGGAATCTACTCTTGCTCAAACTTAACATCTTAGATAATAGAAGAAAATACTATGAATATTTTAGCTTTCATCCTAAATAAATTTAAAATATTTTGGTGAATGAAGATCATATCCGATCATAATGCTCTTTTTCTTTGCTTCTAAGGTTTTTTTTTTTCTTTTAAAGATATATTATATTGATTTGTTTTAGTTTGGAAAAAATGAAAAAAATAAAATTTGAGTTAAATCAATTTAGATATTTGATATTCCAAGTCATTTTAGATTCAGGTAATTCCAATTTTGGACCATTTTAAGTTTTACTTATCCCGGTTTCAATTTGTTTCGGTTTTGAGCTAATTAAGCTTAACATTAGGTTAATCAGGTTTCAATCATTTTGGATTTGGACCATTTTAGGTTCAAATCAATTAGGCTTGACACTTGGGTTAATTGAATGATGGAGGTATCTATAAGTCACATGCTCTTTTCTTACTTTTTTTTGTGTTTTTTAAACTTTATTATTTTGGTTTTTCCTTAGCTTAGAAAAAAATTAAATGAAAAAGAAGTGACATCCGAGTTGAACCATTTCAGATGTTTAAATTTTTGAACTATTTCAAATATTTAAAATTTTGAGTGATTTATAGGTTTAAGTCATTTTTCACGTTCAAGTCACTTCAGGTTTTGAGCCATTTTGGGTTTGAATCATTTCACTTTTAGGTTAATCGAGTTTAACACTTAGGTTAATGGGTTTTGTCATTCTGGATTCAAGCCACTTTGGATCTAGGTCAACTGGGTTCTAATTTTAGGTGCGAGTAATTTGAAATAGCAAGTTAACCCTTTTGGCTCGTTTATCAAATTTTTGTCTATGTTAGGAAATCAAATTTTGTTTAATTTAACTTTTAGAGTTGGAAAAAAAGGCACTGGAATAGCAGGTTTGAAAAAAAATTATATATATATATATATATCATATTTGAAATTAAACATTCAAGCTTGATTTTTAGAGATTTAATTAGAATTTGGAATCAATGGTTGACTTAAATTGGTAATTTAAAATTAATTGGCGACTGAAATTTTTGAATTTTATTTTACGATTGCTGTAAATTTAGAAAAATAGATTGGTGATTGATTCTAGTTTTTAATGTTTGGTCCACCAATCTCCCCTATAAATAAGACTCAAAAATCAAGTCTTAGATACTAGAAAAAAAGGAGAGAGAAATGACAACCGCATAAATGTTTTAGCAACTTTTGAAATTTTTGGACGAAGCTTAGTTTTTGGTAAGGTACATGTTCTTTTATAATTTCGTGTAAATATTTGTTTGAGAATAAGGGAATATTTCAAAAGTATTTTAGTTCTTTATTTATTTTTTTTTAAATTAGGTTTGTTTATATTATTGTCAATAAAGGTAGAAGCTTTCAACTTGTTGTTTCAAAAAAAATTCTTTTACAAGATTTAAAAACATATAAAAACGAATTTTAATATCAATTTTTTTAAAAAAATTTAAAATTTCTTGATTCTGTCGATCAAAAACTAGGAATTATAACTTTTTTCTGTTATTGTACCTAAATGTTGAAGATCGAGTTTACTATCTGCTAAAAAGAATTTATAGATTAATAAAAAAAATTGCGAATAAAGGGGTTACAATTTGAAAGACCTAAATTTGGTCCAAGCATAGGACTTGCGCATTAACTTTCACGGGTCTCGCCTTTTCATTTTTTTATTTTTTAGTTATTTCCTTAAATGTTTCTTTTCACAATCTTTAGGTTATGTTACTTTGCATTTATTTCTATAACATTATACATTCATTCCTCAATTTTTTTAAAATAAATTTATATCATCAATTAATTGTTTATTATGCTGATATTCTTTAATGGCTTATTTATTTAATTGTTTCATTTAATTTGTATATTTTATATAATAATAGATTTCAAATTCATAAAATAATTTGTTTGTATTTTAAAAATAGAGTACTTAATTAAAATTAATTAAGGTTTTTCCGATGATGGAATTCGAAGAAATAACAAAGTTGGCTTCTAAGAATTTCCTAGGTGAGAAAGCTTCGCCTAAATTCCACCAGTACGATGAAAAGTTTAGTCGATAATTTTTAATATTTAAAATCTCAGTGAATTTTAACAAATTGATATTAAAAGACTAATTAAATAGGAATAAAAATTTAAATTTTTTTACAGCTCTAAATAAAATACTAAAATAAATCCAACGATAGAATCACTTCAAGGGAGCAAATAGATTCCTTTGAATGCTCTTGAGGTAAGAAAATATTTCTCGAAATTCCAACAGAATGATGGAGAATTTCTTGAAAAAAATATTTTCAATATTTAATTTTTGATTAAAAATAAATAAATTAGATGTTTAGATAAATCTTTTTTTTCATTTTTTTATAAAATATTAAAATAAATCCAAGATGGAGTTAATTTAAGGAAGCAAATGGATTTCCTTATTTATTGTTGAGGTGAGAAAATTTTCTTCAGGAATTCCACCAGCATAATGGAGAATTCCTTAGAAAATATTTTTGATACTTAAATATTTGATTAATAAATCAAGGCCTCTTAACCATAGGATCTTGAGTTCAGCATTAGGGTAACTAGGTATTGTCTTTGTGACAGGCATTGTGGGGGTATCGATCCTTTCCCACATGTAACTGAACTCCCAAATTTGGTTCCTAGCGTAGACTAAAACCTATTCTTTTAGGGTGCCTTAGTCAAACTTAGGATAACCTTAAAAAGAATAGATTCATATAGGTGATCTAATCATACCTTTAAAAAAGATTAACAGCGACTCCCACCTTTTATGTCTAGTGGTCGAATTTGCATTTGGTCATTATGATAGTTTGGTGACTCCACTAGAGAGATTAAAGAGTCGAGCCATAGTTAGTCTTATGATGCTATAGGTCCTTGTAATTGGTTCTATAATAGTCATTCATTTGTGTTTAAAATTTTGTTACATTATTCTTTTCCTAATGTTTGTTTTTTTCTTTAAAACACATGAAACTGTTAAAGGGTATGGATTGTTCCTTCTCACATACTGCAAAAATCATATCATAAAGCCCTAGACCCAAGCTTGTCATTTTAAGAGAAGGTAAAGTAACTATGCTCTCGTGAGGTGTCAACCTTTGCATAAGCTAGCAAAACAGTCTCAAGATGCAGAGTACCAAAGCTTTCATGAGGTAATAACCTCTGAAGTGGTAAGGGAAATACTCTTACTCAAATTGAACCTTTTCTGATTGAAGCCTATAATGTGTGAGGATTGGGGTGCCTTACGCATCCTCTATGGGTGATGTTAAGGAATAATTTGGGGACCTTTTTAAACTCATCAAATATCCTAACCCAGCATGTAAATAACACCTAAGAAGCCAACTTTATGATACAGCCATGCCAACCCTTGTATAGAAATAACCCAAGATAGGAAAAATGAAAGAACATATCTCTTCTTTCTCAAGATGTATATTTTTGTTTTTATGCTTATTATCTTTCCTTAATATGTATGTTTTTATTATTTTTATATTTTTCTAACCATTTTACTTTATTTTCTTTCCTTTTCATGCACTCACATCATTATGACATCATTGGAATATCTTGCTACATAACTTTTTTTTTTAATAAAAATGGAACTTTCAAGTAACATCCATGGCAAGCCTACCAAAGTCTAAAATTGCCAAGTATGAGTCCTCAGATGATTTGAAGGCTAGATCAGAAGTGACTCGGCTAGATTAGAAGCTAGTAGAAAGTGATTATTATCGGTTGGATATGTCTCAACTCTTCCAAAAGAAGCCCACCTCGATCTTGCACAAAATGACCTAATTGATCTAATGAACATTTGGAGATCGTGAGTTTATTTAAGCAGGAAGCTTTTGTGTAAAATATGGGGACATAGCACTACTGCTTCCAATCAAGGTGGACAACAATCTAATAAGAGCCATTGTTCAATTTTGGGACCCTTCGTATAGATATTTTGTATTTAATGAGGTAGATATAGTCTAACTATTGAGGAATACTTTGAATTATTACACCTTAAAACTCCAAACCTCAATAAGATATTTCAAAACAACAAGATGGGTTACAATCAAAGATTCACTAGAATGATAGGGATTAGTAAGATGAATGTTATTGAAAAACACATAAGAAGAAGTACATGCATTTCTTGGAGTTTTCTTCAAGATTGTATCACCACAAATCCCAAAAAGGAGAGAGTCATAAGCATGATGGTTTTAGCTATTTACAAAATGGTTATATTTCTAAATGTTTGGGGTATGTGGAGGTTACAATGGTAGACTTAATTGATCAGTTTGAACACCAAATAAATACAGTACGAACCATCTGAGCAGAAACAATTAGGTCCTTTAATCATTGCAGAAAAAATAGGGAAGGACGGTTTAATGGATATGCATAATTGTTACATATTTGGATGATGAGCCACTTCAAGTGCAAGTAGATTCACAGACTATTTTTCACCATAATGTTCACATCAACGAGTTTCATGATAGAACTTGGCTAGAACCCAAAACAAAAATTGAATGGGTAGCATTCTTGAGAAAATTAACAAGTCAAGATGTGGTGCAGAAGGCTTCATGGATGTCTCATGATTGAACTGTATTCTAATGTGGAGATTGGCCTTGGGTTCCACTTCTAGGTTTGTGGGGAGTTATCAGTTACACACCAATTATGGTCCAAAGGCAAGCAGGCTACGAGCAGTTTATTCTTATGATTCATGGGCTTAATTAGATGAACTTTGCTTACATAGATAAAGGGGCTTTAAGGAAAAAAAGATATCATCAAAGCTTGGAAGAAAGCAATTCGAGTAGAGGGAGGGAAATTCATGAATAATACCTTTCATAAATACTCGGTGTGGTACATGAACTGAGCCAAGGACATAGTGTTACCCCTTGAAGATAATGTCAGTCATTTGGTCCAATTTATGCCTTCTGACCCTATGATAAAAATATAACTGGCTAAGAGAAAGCTGTAAGAGGAGAAAGATGAGGTAGGGCAAGAAAACAAGAACTTATGAGAAAAGATCATAAAGTATGATGAAAGTTAATCTAAGCAAAATAAGAGGATTCAAAAGCTAAACCAAGACTGCGACATGTGGAAAACTGCATTTAAAAAACTTGATGATATGGCTACTTAAAAGACTTTGGAGCTCAAGCATATGAGGGTGGAAAACGAGGAAGCATACATAAAACTATAAGATGGGAGGAAAGGTGTTAAAGGTTTACCCTTAGACGTAAAAGGTTAGAAGAAGAATATAAACAAGCCTAAGACACAAGTTCAAGAAGACAACTACGTCTTAGGCATTTATTCAACCAGATTCACATTAGTGCCCAAAAAGCGAAAGAAATGCATGATCAGATCAATAAGTTGAAGACGAGTGTGCACCCGTTCCAACCTCATGGCCAGAAATTATTTGAACTCTTAGAAGAGGCTCAAAATCATTATAGGCAGATAATGAAGTTTGTTTAGAGATCATAGATGTTAGGCATCATTTTCATGGATGTTATTTAGAACATTATTGAGAATAATAATAAAGTTCCTTTTTTATTAATAATTGTTATATGGCAAATATTCCTTTTTACATAACTCATTCATGCATTCATATTAATAACTATGTGATAATGGACTTAGATGCATGATACCTTAACTTCTCAACATTTTGGTAACAAAAATGTTCAAGGATAACTCGTCGATTGAAATTCAAGAGCAATCTACTCTTCACCATTACGATACCTAATCACAAGTGAGAATCATGGTTGAAAAACAATATAACAAGATTGAGAGAATAGAGAAAGTCTAAAAGGAAATGAAAGAGCAATTAGCTCAATTGATGGAAATGATGAAAAAAATGAACAAGAGGAAAAACCCTAGCCAAAATCTTGTGTACAAGTTAGTTAGTGAGGAAATCCCTACTGCATATCCTCAAATGCCAGAAATTACTGTTTTTATGGTGGGGTCAAAGCCAAATGACTTAATTCAGGTTCCTAATCGAGATGACACAAAGGAATAGAAGAAGTTGAATCTTGATGAAGAGAAAGTAAATGAAGACCTTGGGTCCTAAAAAATAAATCTTCTTGAAGAAAGGCTTTGAGATGTGGAAGGAATGGATTTTTTTTATCCATAGATGCTGTAGGACTTTGTCTTATGTCTGATGTTGTAATCCCACCAAAGTTCAAGACTCTAGACTTTGAGAAATATAATGGCACTACTCGTCTTATGAGACATGTTATAATGTACTGTAGGAAAATGGCAGCTCATGCAAATGAGGACAAGTTGCTTATTCATGTCTTCTAGGATAACCTCATAGGCTCAGCTACCAAATGGTATGTACAATCGGACAAAAATCAGATATGTTTATAGAAGGAATTGGCTAGGGTGTTTATTTCATAATATAAACATATTATGGATATGGCTCCCGATGGGATGGCATTGTAAACAATAGAGAAGAAGCCAATAGAAAGTTTCAAAGAGTATGCTCAAAGGTGGTGTAATCGAGCTGCAGAAGTTCAATCACCTATCACTGAAAAGAAAGCTATCATGATGTTTATTAGTACTCTTTGAGCTCTTTATTATGAAAAAAAATGATAGGGAATGCTATGAAAAACTTTACAAATATGGTGATCTCAAGGGAAATTATTGAGAATGCTATCAAGAGTGAAAAATTAAAGGCATGAGAGATATCTGGGGCTAAAAAAGAAAGAGTCCTTAAGAAAAAGGAATCTGAGGTTCAAGCAGTTACTTATAGAGGATTATAATCCATATCCTACCATCCAAACCTATTATCCAAGTTCAAACAACATAACCTATACCTACCTATCTGTACCATCGCCCACTTTTCAACCAACTTTTCACCCTCGAACACCTATCCCACCAATAAGACCTGTGATTCAACTAGCTCAACTGACCCAATTACTAAATGACTAAAGAGCACCACGACTTTATCAAGAAAGAACTTTCATTAACCTTATCCTTATAACTTACACTCAATTACTCCCAGACCTCATCAAGAACCATTTAATTACACCTGTGTACCTTGAGCCCATGAAACCTTTAAACCGAAATGGTACAATCCCAATGCTTGATGTGACTACCATGTAGGAAATGCCAGACATTCTACGAAAGATTACACTGCATTGAAATATAAGGTGCAAAGCTTAATTAAAGCTGGGTTAAACTTTTGAAAAGAAGGAAGAGCCAAATGTCAATGGCAATCCTTTGCCTAATCATGTAGGACATGCAGTTAATGCTTTGGAGATGATAAGGCAAGAATTGTTAAAAAAAGTGTGGAGGATATTACAACCCCATTAAGACAAATCTTTGATCTAGTTAAAGCTGATATGATTTGCCTTATGCTAATAAATTTAAGTACTTATCATGGGATATATGATCCCTCTAAGACTGCAAGTACCACATGGGAGCTATAGGTCATTCGATTCAGGAGTGCATTGATTTTCAGCAAAAGATGCAACGATTAATGGATTCCTTCCAAGTGGCGTTCTCTGAAGATCTTAAGATTGACGAGAAAAATGTTACTGATGAGGAAGCATCATCAAGGCTATTTTTTCAGGTCAAACCGGTAACATTTTACTATAAAGAGAAATCAATGCCTGCTCCAAATAACAAGCTTGTCTTCACTTTAAATGTTCCAAGTTCATTTCTTTATCAGGATAACAAAGCTGTACCATGGAATTACGACTGCAAAGTTATAACTCAACTACCGAGCCAAGATTGAGTTGCTCTATAGATTTGGCACAAATAACCGGAATGTGGGGAATGACTAGGAGTGGACTATGAGTGATAGGCATTGTGGGGGTGCCGATCTTTCCCCGCACATAACCAAACTCTCGAATCTAGTTCTAAACGTAGACCAGAACCTATTCCTTTAGGGTGCCTTAGTCAAGTTTTAGGTAACCTTCAAAAGAGTAAATTCATATAGGTGATCTAATCACACCTTTAAAAAAGATTAGTGGTGACTCCCACCTTTTATGTCTAGCGGTCGAATTCATATTTGGCTCATTATGACAGATTTAACACTTGAATTGATCGATTTTAGTCAAATACATTCAATACTCAGATTTATCGGGTTTGGTCATTTCTTCTTTAAGACATCTCAGGTTTGTTGTCCTGGTCAATTCGAGTTGAGACTATTTCAAGTTTGAGTCATTTTAGATTTGGATCATTTGCGGGTTTCGATTGGTCATTTTTGGTTTGTCAATTTTTCTAGCACAATCGGGATAGGTTTGGATTTAGGTGGGTTAGTCAAAGTGACATATAAAGTATGAAAAATAAAACATAACGATATCCTAGATAAAAAAAAATTTGAAAAAATCGGTTCAACTAACTTTTTTCCTTCAAACTTTCACTTGATTATTTAAATTATTTAATATTTAAATTAACATCTATACATAACTAATATAAAACTTATCAAGAAAACTGCTTATAGCATAATACGGGTATGCATGTTAGTAAACGTAAATTATGGTTAACAATTACGTTTGCTATGATAGGCTTCGCAACTTTTTGCTGTAAAGTATGACAAAAGCTATCTGCTGCTGGGCTTGGACATTCATGCGGGCAATTACATTCGAAACCTTTTTTTAAGGAAAAAAAATACCATTCAGTTGTTATTTTTTTTAAGAAAAGTACTATTCTGACCAAAAATTTGGCAGCCCTACAACTGCTTTTGAAGGACAACCCAAATTTGACCACCAACACACTTGAGGAGTTCAGAAACTCAAGCTGCTGTCACAAGAACCATTCAGAATATTATTCAGCAGCAGGCGAGGAAATATATACTGTCCTTCGTTCACAAAATGCAGTGTTCTCAGAAACAACCATTGATCTTGTGCATTCTACTATCCATTAAAAAAAAAATTGTTGGTATATCGAAAACCATGTCAAAGACATCCATGCAGAGAAAGATGATTTGCTTTTAACCATAGATCAAGAAGATCCTGATAGGCTAATGGCGGAATCAAGACGAATCATAATTCATTTTGAACATGTCGACCTCTCCCCCTTATTGCTTGGATTAGTCAATGTTGGAACTTAATCATTGATATTGAACTGCAGTTTTTTTCCTAAACCAAGGTAATTAAAAATCTTTATTCTTAAAATAGTGTACTTCTATATTTATTTATTTATCAAAATGAGGTATTTGTTAACATGTCAGCACTTAACATCCATGTCAGACTCTGATTTCTTCGACCCTTGTTTTCTATCTCTTTATTCTTTGCTTCTTTTCCCATCAGCATCTTTGTATTCTTTTCAAATTTCTTTCTCTTTTAATTCTTTCTTTCTTTTCTCAGACCCATGTATTTTTTCTTCCACCATATCATCCTCACTCACTTATAAATTTGTATTTTTTTTATCAGTTTCTACTATTGTGATCGAAGATCAAGTTTCTAAGTTCTTTACGTTCAAAAAATATTTGCACAGACAAGATGGAAAAACATAAGAAAACATGGAATTACAAAATAAACGAAATTTCCTAGAAATTTTAATGTAACTAATAGAAATTAAACGAGATAGATATGCATATTAAAAAGTTGCCTGCACGTAAAATGTCCACTACTACTTCGCCACCAAACAAGTCCCAGACTGGATTGCATTGTATTGTACTGAATTATTCGAAACCTAGCTCCCTGCAATGTTACATGAGTTAAACAATTTATTCAGTTATGTTTTTCAAGCAAATCTGCTAAATCAACCTTAAAATAATCATATTTGCATATATAAATTTTAGAGGTTTTTCTTCAAAAAAAAATAGATTTATTTTGGTATCTTTGAATTTGACAAAATTTCATTTTCAGGTTAGTGCTGCAAAGAAAAAGAGAATTACGGATTAGAAATTTTAGAAAGTGTCATATGTATAATCTTCCCTTCCTTTCCCTTCGCATTTTATTTCATTTGTTGAAGTAAATATTTCCGGTCCAATCTCTACAAAATCAATTAGCATTGGGTTTTTCCATATTTTTGCTTTATAGCCATATTATAAGAGTACAGTGTAGCTGATGTAGTATATGTTGAAAACTTTAAACTTACATCAGGATTAGGATATATTGAAGATCTAAGTGCTGCAAACCTTATAAGAGATTCATAAATGAAAGCCAAAATGATGATTATTTACATGGCATAGGGTTATAAATTGGCTGTGATTAGGCAAAGAAGTAGATTATCTGGCAAAAAAGCAGATTAGAAGAAAAAGAACAAAATAAGGTAAGAGAAAAAGTCAATGGTGACATACGTGATTAAACGATTACATGATAAATAAGTATCCTGTTTTGAGAGATAAGAATCAAAGTGTCTTATTTTGGGAATTAAAATTTTTAACAACCTTAGCGAAGAAAAAACTTATTAATCTACTTGAAGTAATTCGTAAATCACTTCTATGCAGAACTCTTTTTAATTAACTCATATCTCAATCTTCATTCGTACTCTGTCTAAATCCTTATGCTATTAGATATCTTATATGCATCTGGATTTCCAATCCAACAATAATTTGCATGTAAAGAAATTTATTTTGAAATTATGTTATATATTTTTGTTTCGAAAAAATTAAGTTCAAAATTTTAATTTTTAATTAAAAAAAATCAAACAGCTATATTTTTGTAAAAAAAGAAAAAAATTCTAATGTTACATGACTCATGATTTAAAATTTTTTGTATTTGGACGATGTTAACTAGATTCATTTCAAATCGATTAGAAAAAAAAAAAAAGAAAGTAAGAAATCTTGTAAATAATAAGTTGATAAAAAAAAAAAACATTGGTAATTTGCAAAGAATAAAAAAGATAAATTTTGCTGTTGGTCCCTGTAATTTTTTAAATTTCAATTTTAGTCACTCTACTATAATTTCTAAAAATTTAATCATTTTACTATATTGTTTTGAAATTTTTGATTCAATTGATAACAGTATTACTTTTTTCTGTTAAAAATGCTGACGTGGCCATTGAATTGTTGATATGGTTGTTGGCTTTGCTAACGTGGTTAGCTTAGCAAAATTTTTCATGCAAATGGTGCTATTAGCTCCTATACTAATACGAAAATGTGTATTTAGTGTTTCTATAAAGGTTTTGAAAATTTTTTTATTCCTATACTTTTCAAGATTTCAATTCTTGATTCAACTTTAAAATGTTAAAAAATGATTAAATATATTCACATTATAGGGAACTTAATTATATTTATATTAGTATTTAAAATAATAGTATTAGTATAATATACTTTATTAATATAAATATTAAAAAGAGTAATATTTATTAGAAAAATATTAAAATATTTATACTATTAAAACAGTAATATTTTAGTTTATTTATAAGTCATGCTCAAACAATATCGATAAAAAAAATCGACCAAACTCAAATAGTAAAAAAAATTTTATAACTTCAATGATAAAATTATCACAAAAACTATAATAAAGCCTGATTAAATTATAAAATTTTAAAACAAGCAAGAAAGTCGGGTGAAATTAAATTTTACGTTATAGTAATATAAATATATTTGATTAGTTGAAAAAGAAATCTCTATTATGAAAATTAATTTTCAAAATTTCAACAATAAGAGCTATCCTTTGGGGCTATTCACTCAAACATACTTTGGACACCAATTTTTTTTGTCCAAACTTAACTTGATTAGACATGGTATATTATTATGTTAATAAAAATTATTTTATTTAAGTTTAATTAAAAGCATTTAAAATTTAAAATAAAAAGTATTTAATACTTTAAGTTTAATTATTTCTTGAATATTACTAAAAATATATATTTCATATTTTATAATTTATAATAAACTATTAATATTAACAAAAAATAATATATTTTATTATTTAAATAACAAATATTTATGAAATATTGTTATTTGAATAAATGTTCAGTAATGTGAATATTTTTAATTATTTTTTAGTTTAAAGCTTGGATCAAAATTTAAAATATTGAAAAGTATAAAAATAAAAAATTTTTAAAATTATTATAGAGGAACTAAATCGATATTTTCATTTAAGTACAAGAACTAATAGCATCATTTGCTTTGAAAATTTTGTTGATTAAACTCACCACATCAATTTTAAAATAATATAATAAAAAGATAAAATGTATATGAATTATGGTAAAAGGATTAAGACTTAAATTTGACAACAACATGGAGAGTGACAACGTAATTCATCCGCAAGAAAAAAGGCAAAAGATATTTCGTGGGAAGTTCAGCAAAAACATCAAAGAGGATGAGACGGTAGGAGCTTAGGAAGTTCTAAGGCTATGTAAAATAGTACAAGCCCATTAGTCTTGGTAGCATATTAGGCTTTACCTCGTTTATTTATATATTAGGCTTTAGCCCATTTAGTGTTTTTAGGGAAAGCATTGAGTCATTGGGCTTTGTTGGTCCAATGTTTCCATTTTTATAATTTAAAATTGGACTTCCGAGGTCCATTTCTTTGTTTTTTTTGTGCCTTTTCCAACATCCAACTACGAGGAAAAATGATGAATCTTAGACGAGTTAAAACCTTGCCAGTTGGACACACGGTTTAATTATTAGGCATTTAAAATTATTATTTTGTTTCAACAAATTAAACTTATTTTAAATTTTATAAACTTATTTTAATTATTAAACTTTAAAGTTTTATGTTTTATTTAATCAATATGAGCTAAATTTATTTTTTTAGATTATAATGGAGCTCAACATATAGTTTGGATTGAATTATTTTTTTTTTAATTTAATGATATTTGGGTTACTTTTTCAATCTTATTCTTAATGCTTCAAGTGATTGGCCACCAATTGATTGATTTCGTAACCTTAATGAACTTAAAAAAGGAAATTTTATGTTTAGACCTAGATTAAATGACATATGCTTCATATTCATTTATTAGGATGAATTGATTTGTATGTTAATTAGAAATATACAAGCATGCCATATACAACCAAATTAGAGTCTAAGTTTAATGAGTTTCTTTTCATTTAATTTGTATATGAATATAGTAAATTGGTTAAAAGAGATATTTTTATAAGACCACCGAAAGATACCTAAAAATAAATTAAAACTTTAGGTTAACAACTAAATATCATTAGTCAAGTTAAGAAGATAAAACAAATTCAAATAAAGTGCTAAAAAAATTATAATCCCAAGTTTTTATCATTGATTAAGTAAACCTCATTTAAATTTCTTTATTTAGTTAAATTTAATTTAGTTAACTAAGTTTAAATTTAATTTTAATTAGTATCTTTTAATTATTTGTGTGAATAAGATTAAATTATTTTAATTTTAATATATAGCAAACTTAGTACAATTTCTCGTGATAATAATACTCTATTCATCACTATATGACTTGCTACGATACATGCACTTATGCAATAGAAATCCGACAATACATGATCAATTAAATTATTTTCATTGACACTTGATTGATTGCCTTTTATTTTTTATCAGTTACAATTTTGTGACTTTTAATTTTTTTTGGATGTTACAATTTCTCTTGGTATATGTATACATATATATATAATTTCTCTTGGTATATGTATATATACATATATATATATGTATACATATCGATTCTTTTTTTTTTATCCATATCCATATCTATATTTATATTAATCTCTATATCCTAGTAACATATTCCAATTCCAAAGTAAAGTAAATAGGGGTAATTTGAGAAATTTAAAATTTAATTACTTTGATTTTTATATTTTATATCTTAAATTGTTTTTAGAAGTTATATTTTTCTTTTAATTATTATATTTGCAATTCCAAAGTAGAGTAAATAGGCGTTATTTGGGAATTTTAAAATGGGATGAATAGTTGTGAGAAAAACTTAAGTTTTTAATATTTGGTATTAATTAAAATTTAATTAATTTGAAATATATTTTTATGCCTTAAATTGTTTTTAAAAGTTATAAAATATAAAAAGCCATTCTTTAAATTATTGGGTGCATTGTATTACGTCAAAATTTTTTAAATTATTCTTTTTTTATCATGTGGGTTCAATTCTAAATATGTTTAATTCATTGTCTTTTTAAATTTTTTAAGTTATTAGGTTTTTTTATGTGTTTGATCATATGCTTATATCTTTTATAATAACAATAATTCATTAATTTTTGATTTGTTTATGTAGTGTAAGAACAATTTTGAACCACGGTAGCCTCAAGCTTGAAGGCGAAGCATAAGTTCACCCACCTATTGCAAAGGTCATTTAAATAATCCTCGGTATATTTCATATAAAAAATTTGATGGTTTTCCATTTTTCTTCCTCTGCTTGCTGTATAGTATTATTGTATTTAAGTGTCAAGAGATATTTTAAATGTATTGTAAAATTAATTGATAATATTATTTATTAATGTAGCCAAAATATTGAAATTTTTATAGCTTTTATTGTTAATTTAAATATGAAGAAATATTTATCAACACTTGGTAGGAAGGAAATATAAAGAAAAAAGAGAGGGAAAGTGAGTGAAATAAAAATATTGTTTATTGTCTTACTTTTCTTTAGTAAAAGAGAAATAAGGTGGAGAAAAATATTGATGGATTTGCACGTTTCATTTACATCCAAATCTAATGCTTTTAAATTGGAAATTAAAAAAAAAAAAAAACTCTTTTACATAAATTAATCATTTCATTTATAATTTTACCTTTTTCTTATTAATACTTTCTTTTATCTCTTTTCTTTTTTTCTTTCCTCACATTTTTCATTTTTTTTTTATTTTTCTTCTTTCTTACCAAACATGATTTTAATGTTAAATTAATAAATTAATAAATTTTTTTAATTTATAATCTTTCTTTATAATTGTGTCTCAAAAAATTTTATAATCACAAATTATCTCTAAAATCTCTCTAATTAAAGATTACATCCGTCCCTAAAATTTTATCACAGAAGCTGTAGAATTATTTGGGGATGTTTTCATCTTTAAATTATTATTTTTTGGAGGATGATTGATGTCCTCGTACATGATTTTGGAGGACGACAGACGTCCCCAACAATCCCATGGGATTAGGCCATTTCTGTCAAAGTAATAAACCTAGAATTAAAATATTAAACGCAAAGAAAAAGAAAATTATCTTTGTTTAATATTGTAAACAAAATTGAAATCCATAAAAGCTACAATATTAAATTTACTGAAGTTTAAAATATTATTACAATTATTCAAAGTAGTGTCTGCAAAAAGTCATTATACAAAATAGAAATTAACACATATTTTTACAATCAGTTTGGCTCAAAAATAAATTTTACCACATGTTGGGGTGAAAAAAAAAAAGAAAAAAGAAAAGCTGCTTGTTTTTGCTCTAGCAATCAACCATCCATAAGATTCCACCAATCATCCTTGACCCCTTGGGTCAATTGAGCTAATCCTGCCCATTTCTGCTTTGTTAAATTGACCTTATAGTGTGAAACAAGTGCATATTGCAATCAGTGAGATTATTAAAAATTCATTAGAGATACAAAATTTTAGAAATGATAAAAAATTCTTAAAATATTAAATAGAACATAACCAAAACACCAAAGTGCTACCATCAATGTTTCTACAAAAAGACCTACCCATTTCCTGAGAAATGTAATAGACAAAACTACCTATATGATAGATTAACATAGAAAGCAATATGTCCAGTTCATTAACAAAAGTGCGACCCTAAACAATTGCAACACAAGTTAATAAGGGTGAATCAATTTTAACATGTAAATCTAAAACAAAGAAAGAAAGAAAGAATTAAGTTACAGGTGTAGAGATGCAGCTGATCAATTATAGACTTTTTTCCCTTCCAGATTATGACTTCCTCGATGTTGTAGTCTGCAATCTAGAAAGAACAATGTAGAAATGGATTTATTTTAGGTTTCTAATATTCAAAAGCATAAGATTTTGCAAATAGTGATTGTGAAAAGAAACAACGAGGTCAAAGAAGTCACATAGTAAATCCAAAAACTGTGTCCTTTATGGTTGCACAACGGTGGAGAAACAAGTGACTAGTATCACTTCTAAAACAGATATCACATTAGTTTCATACTGAAAGTTTTCCGACCCATGCAACAATAAATTCAAGTTATGGCCTCTTGCATAATAAAAAGGCTAACTCTAAGCAATCCATCGTTACAGAACTCATGTCAAACTAAACTAACCAATGAAGTAAATATATCAAACTTGTCTTAAAACTATAATGCCATGATCAGACAGCTTTTCAATCTCACTACACGTGTCTTATTATCGTTTTTCTTCTTTTTTCATGGTGCTCCTTCTCTTTCTTTTCCTTTTTTCTGTATTTTCTACCCCATCAAGCAATAATCACAAACATCAAAGAAGGTTTCCTTCCTCCCTCATTTGGGCAAGTCAAACATTGAAATGAACTACTAGCAAGCTACGATATAAAGTAGGATTAAAATCAAGAATTTGGCAAAGTGACCAAGTAGGCATTTGAGGATGACCCAAATCCATAAATGCCACTCTTCCTAATGTCTTCTACAGGGAACTCCTCAACAACAAAATGATGTATCATGCGGGAAGCTCCACCCTTTGCTAGATGTTTTCCCACACCATGTATGCTTAAATCTCATGTCTATGTTTTTTTAATCTAGTTTCAGGATTAGCCCCAAAAATTACACTCAAAGAAGATAACAGAATAAACAATACTCAAACTACGAGTTTAGACTAACTAATTGGCTTAAAGAACCTCTGTAGCTTTTAAAATATTAGAGATTTTATTAAAGCTATGGAAGAATGATATAATCAAATTGAAGTCATAGGTTCATGCTAATTCCAAATAAAGACAAGGGAAAAGAAAGTAACAGAAAAGCAAAATGCTTTGTAACAACTTGTTTTGCTATCTTGGTGACATCCTTATCAACGGAACTTTTAATCTTGCAACAATTATCACCTTTTTCATCATAAGAAGAAATCAGCAACCATTGCAGCCGCTAATGCAAGTTAGTGTTAATACATTAACATTTGACTTCATGGGAATATGGAGCCATTTGTTTCATTTTTATATTATCACATGATAAAGTGGTGATTTTATGATCAATAGATAAACTAAAATTAACACTAAGTTGGTGATTTTATCCTTAATAGAACAAAGGCAATGCAAGCACTGACAAATGGTATATACTAACCCTTGGTAACATCAAGAAGGTTCCTCAGGTGAACGGTGAGGCTTGTCCTACACTTTGCTACAAAATGATCGCAAGCAAATATAGTATTACTCTTTTATACAAATAAAAGCAACACCAAGTTAAATATTCTAGCAATTCAACATCTTAATAAAACTTACTTAATTTCATAGGAAAGCTCTACAGTAAAAGAAAAGCATGCATTTCTATTTTTGTTTACATGGGAACTAAAAATATATCTAATTAATCAACGAACTAAAAACCTAATTATCTTAAACTTTCTAGCAAAATTAGTCAAATTACAAGTTCATCGACGAACTAAATCTACCAAAAAATTAAAAAAAAATAAAACTAATTTCAAAGTTCTACAATAAAATTCAAATGATATATGGAAATATAGTAAAAAAAAAACTTTTTAACACCAAAATTGCGAGGGAGACTATCTTAGTAAAAAGTGAGTTGTTAGGGTTTTGGAAAAAGGAAAGAAAGAGTACAAGTTTAGGTGGATCATGGAGAAAAGGACACAAATTTCGATGGATTGTAGCAATCGATAGATTTTAGCTCTTCCAAAAAAATAATCTCCATGGTAACCAAACAGGAAAAAAAAAGTGAAAATGAAGATCAACTTAAATAAAAATTAGAAGGAAAAAAAAAAGGAAAAAGAAAATCTAGATTTGCTGCTTTAAAAGAAAGATGAGAGAGAGAATACTTGAGAAAACAATGACATCAAGGGTGCAAGAGGTTTGGTGAGGCTATCAATGATTAGGTTAAAACATGGAGAGGTTTTTTGGCGAGAGAGAGGCTGTCCATGGTCTTTTTCTTTACCAAATATTTTATAACGGGTTTTTGTGGGTTTTAAACCTGAGGTTTTTTTAGATTGGATTCATAAAGCAAATATTTTTTTTTTACTTAATGGATATTAGCATAGGAATAAGGATGAAGTTTAAAAACGTCCTCAATAATCATGGACTGTCCCTTGTTTCTCATCCCCAAAAGTCCTTGTTTTTGTAGTGATACTTATGAGCAGAGCAAAACTTGGGACTTCAAAAACGATACGTTTGGACGTTGAAATGGTGATATTATATTTTTGGTAAGTTTAATAAAATATTTAATAGGAATAATTTAATTTTTATTTAATTCTTTACTGGAGTCATTTGTTATAAGATTTTATAGTTTGTAGCATATTATATTTAAAAAACAATTAGGAATAAAGAAAAAAAACCGTTTTAGGACAGACAGTAGATGAAGTAATATATTGACAGTACGATTACTATAAAATATGAAAGATCCTTTATTAATTTTAGTGAAGTGCCCTGCTCATTAATTATTAATTAATAGTTTTTTTTAAAGAATTATTAATTAATTGTTGAATAAGATTCATGAGATGCTTGGCCCAAGATAATAATAATAATAATTAAAAAAGAATAAATGAATTTGAGTAATGCACATATTCAAAAGTTTTTGTTACATTGAAATGATTTTTAATTGGTGAATCTCATTAATATAATTCATTTGTTAATTATATATGGTCACTATTTCAAATCACGAATATAGTTATGCTTTTTTTTTCTATTTATTTTGATTACAATTTTATTAGATATGCATTTTTTCTAAGAAATGAATTATTCATTGTTTAGACAATTAAATTAAATATTTTTAAATTTTTAAAAACAAAAAATAGATTTATCCCAATTAACTCTTTTCCAAAATACCCAAACTATCCTACCATTCTTTGAATTTTTGGATGTTAATTATAGATATAAACACATGTATGTGTATATAATGTATACACACCTTTTGGTACTTTTACTTCTTGATCCATCAACCTTTTGCACCTACAATATTTTAGATAAAAAAAGTGCCAAAAAAAAAGGCTTTTTACTGCTTTGTATGATCTTCCTTAGCTATAACCAATTGGTCTAGAAGAAAAAAAAGCATTTTAGATACATGGGTTAAGTGCGAACGTGAAAGAAAGAAAAGGAAGATGATCTGGTTATTGAAAAGGGAAAAAAAAGAAAGTTGCCTCCAAAACAGGACTGATGGAGATGGGTTGATAAGTTGTGGTGAGGGAAAAAAAGAAGTAAAGATAGAGGGATGGGATACGAGTATAGGTGTTCATAGATCAGGTTTGATCGGGTACAAGCTAAGCTTAAGTATAATGTTAATATCATTAATATTTATCAAAGCCCAACAAAGCTTGAAGTATGGGCCACGATTTTTTTTAAGCTTACTCATATTTGTAAATAAATAGTCCAAACTTATGTAAGCCCAACCATATTTTTAAAAAAAATTTAATCTTCAATAATTTAATTTTTTATTAAATTTCAAAATTTAACATATTTTTTAATATTTACACTATAATGTTATTACATATATATTTTTATATGATAAAAATTATCTAATATATAAAAATATAAAATTAATATAAATAATTGTAAAATAGATCACGCCAAGCTTGAGCCTTAAAAGTGAAAGTCAAAGCTTAGCCAAATTTTTAAACCGATATAATTTTTTGCTTAAACTCACTTTTTTTATCTAACATTTTTACCCAAACATTTTCAAATATTGAACAGCCCTTTGGGCTTGCACAAATAGCTTAATCCATAATTATCTCTAGATATAACTACTTACAAGGAATAAAGTTAAAAGGGAGAAGGAGAAAAAAAAAAAAAAAAAGCAATTAAGGAAGGGTAGGTTTCGAGCAAAAAGACGAAATTTTTCTAAAATTTTAAAAATCCCGACTAAGTCCTTTGAACTTAGTTTTAACGGATAGTAAATAGCAGAATTAAGCCTTGCTTTGCCAAGGTCTTTTGATTTTTTTTTTATAAAATATTTGACTAATTAATAATAATAAATTAGTTTTATATTATCATTTATTAAACAGTTATTTATTATTTTTTTAATTGTAAACTATTAATATAATTATACTTTGTTAATTATGAAAATTAAATTTTAATAACTTTTACTTATAAATTATGTAAAACAAAGGCATTTTCAAATGTTATTTATGTAATTTTTAAATCTAGACATTATTGTATAGTGTATATTTTTATTTATAACAGGTAAAAATGATAAATGGAAAATAAAAATAATAAAATTTGATTTATATTTTATTCTTTCTTTAGGTCAACTTAAAATTAAAAAAATAATAAAAACCAAAAAGAGTTTATCGACAAATAAAGGAGCTTGAGACGTGTGACATACTAATTAGCAATATCATTTAAAAGTGAAATAAAACAAATTAATAGAATTTAAAAAAAAATTGAGCAACTCGAGTACGAATCTTTAAAAGTAAAATAAAACAAATTAATCAATTTTTTGAAAATTTTTTCCTTGAGCAGATCAAGTTCGGATATTAAATCGAGACGTTCATCAACGTATGACCAACCCCTTTAAATATATCATTTAAAAATAAAACAAAAATAAAAAATTCAATAATTAATATTTTTTAATTTTTTAACGGAGCGGGTCGAGTAAATATCTAAATTGACTCAAAATAAATGTACAAACCAACTATTTCAAATATATAATTTGAAAATAAAAATAATTAATAAAATAAATTTCTTATTTAATTTTTTTTCTTGAATGAGTAGAGTAAAGATTCTAAACTGACCTGTGAGTTAATGTGAAGACAAACCTTTTAAATATATTTAAAAAAAAAAAAAAACCTAAAAAAACTAAAAATAATTAACAAAATAAATTTGTTTTTACTCTTTTTCTTGAGTGAGTCGGATATTGATCTTAAATGGACTTTCAACTTAATGTTTGGTCGAACATTTTAAATATATCATATAAAAATAAAAATAAAAAATACTTTATAAAATAAAATTCTTATTTGAACTTTTTTCCCAAGCAAGTAAAATAAAGATCCTAAATCAATTTGCAAATTAATGTGTAAATTAATTCATTTAAATATATTATTTAAAAATAATAATTAATAAAATTAAAAATAAATTAATGAAATAATTTTCTTTTTGATTTTTTTCTGCAGGAGATTAAATTTATGCGAACTAATGTGCAAACTAACTCATTTATTTAAATCACTTAAAACTAAAACCAAAAAATTTAGATCTAAAACTTTTAAAATAAATAAATAAATATAAAATATAAAATAAATATACAGACATATTAAAATATATATAAAATAAATATATAACCTTAAAAATGTCCTTCCCTAATCTCTTCTCTACTTTTCCTAACCCAAAAAAAAAAAAAAAAACCAAAAACACTTTTAGGCTTACTAGAAGACCAAGTAAATTTGTAATTACCCAATTTTACCCCGCAATGTCGCTGGAGTTATAAATTTTTAAATACATATACATATAGCTAATTTTATTATATTATTTTAGATTAAAATTATTTCAAAAAAATATATTTAGTGAAGAAAACATAAAAAATAAGAAATAAAAGATTTAATGTTCTTTTCTTTTTTTTTTTTAGTTTTGTTTTCATTATCTCCTTTTTATTCTTAATGCATTTTTATTCAATTCTAAAAAATAGATCAAATTTTAAATTTATTTTTAAATCGTGATTTAAAAAAAAAAAAAAACAGATAAGAAGTAAAAAAATATTAAAAATATTTAGAAATTTTTCCATACACATAGTCCAAAATCATGAAAGAAAACAAAAACCTTTACTTAATATATATATATATATATATATATATATATATATATGTGTGTGTGTGTGCGTGTGTGTATGTGTAAATGTAGAAAGTAATTTTTTTCGTTCCTTTCTTCTTCTTCTCCATTTTTTCAATTGGCCGACTGCCAGTGCCGTAACTGACAAAGTCGAGGCAGCCAAATCGACGTTGCTCACTCTCCTCTTCTCGTCAGCAAACGTTTCTCCTTCTCCCTTTCTTTTTTCTCTCCATTTCCTTTCCTTTTCTCCTAACTTTCCTCATTTGACCAACCACACTCATCAATCAGTCACTTACAGGCTCGTCCTCCGCCACTTCTCTCTTCCCGTACCTTTAATTGTCATTTTGTTTCTCTCTCCTCTCCTTTCATCTCCTTCATTTATAATTCTTTAAATTATCAATTACTCTACTTATTTAATACTACAATTGACACATAAATATGCAGTGAAAAAGTGATGATTTAAATATAAGTTATTTTGGAAGAGAATAGTATTTAAAAACAAGTAAAATTTCTTTGAACGAGTATTTATTCTTTTTGCAATGAAAATAGTTATATAACTTTAAAAAATATATTTTAAAAGAGATTAAATGTAGAAAAAGTAGGTAGTTTTTTTTCTTAAATGGATAGTTAATTTTTTTTGAAAGAAAACACATTCATTAAATATTTATGGCATCATATAATATAGTTTGGCGATTAAAGTCTGGAATGTCCTCCGACCAGTACATATCCACTAAACAAGATAGACTGAAACGTGCTAGCCTATGAGCAACCTCATTAGCTTGCCTTCTAGTGTGTTGAACTATGCATTCTTCAAAGCTTCCCCTGATAATCTTGCCTTTTTCTGTAGCTGTCCCAAACACGAGAGATCAACCTCCATTAAATTCAGCTTTGTAATTATTTGAATGGGGTCTCCTTCTAACATTATTTGTCTAAAACCCATTTGGATAGCAAATTTCATTGCCAGGATTGCAACAAGGACCATTTCAACGTTCGATTCCATCACACGTTCAAGTTTCATAGCTGCACAATCCAATACAAATCCTTCATGGTCTCGCACGATAATGCCTGCTCCTCCAGTGTTGAGATTCTTGTTGAAAGCTCCATCAAAATGGATAGTTTTAAATAATATAATCAATACCATACTACTCTATATTAAAAGAATGAAGTCTTCCATGAGTTTTAGATGTAAATAGTGGACTGAATATTCATGTCTATTTTTGTTGAAAGAATTCTTTAAAATTTTGTGATAATAAAAGCTGACATTGATTGAGATGTATACATGTGGCTATCAATTTTGTGTGAAGTGAACACGTATCCTACAGGCTTTTCTTTCTTTGATATGCGGTAAAAGTTTTCCTTCAGTCCAAGCTTTCAAGCGAAGGAAAGAAAAGAAACGGAGTTGGGGGCATACGATAGAGTCGGCCTGTTGGAGAGGAAGAGAGAAACGGTAATGGATAGCAAGGAAGGAGATAGAAATGCAAATGGAGAGCAAATAAAAGAGATAGAAACAGGCAGGCTAAAGTGTTTGATGGGAGGCTGCTGGTACCCAATGTTGCTCTGGGCATCCAACAAACACTAGCAGCCACAAATGGACTCCTTCATTCTTCTAGGTACTCCCCTGTTTATGAATTGTCCCTTTTCTTTCTTTTTTATCATCGTTTAATCTCTTGCTTTTTACTTTTTGAAAACTGATTTTTGGGTTTTGATTAGATTTGCAGAGGATTATTGAAACATGGGTTTAACTTTAAAGGGTCTCCAATTTTTGGTAGAGAGAACAGAAACTATAAGGGTGAAGGAAGGTGGTTTGTAAGTAGATCTGGTGGTTGTTTTTCAAATTAGTTCTAATTTTTATTTTAAAATTAAAAAGAAAAGAAATACAAAAACTTATTATACTAAATTAAAACAAAAAAAAATACGAAAACCCAAATAAAACAACATTTCTTTGATGTAAGTATTGCTCCTTTTTCTTTTTTCTTTTGCCCTTTTAGCCGAAGGTTAAACCGTTTCCCTCGGATTTCGTCTCCCATGGCTTCCAATGGTGTTTCCATTGGTAACTTCTTTATAGTAATTGGAGTTGATTCTTTCTTTTTATAATATTTTTCATATTTAATTTTCAAAAGAAACAGGAATTTAGGGATGCTACGGGGAACAGCTCGGAAAAGATCAAATGGTAGCTGGACTCTAGCTCTGGTAAAACCTTGGTACAGTGTCGTGTCCACTTCTCAAGTGATCTAAGACCTACAATCTTCCTCTCTCTCTCTCTCTCCCTCTCTTTAATTTTATAAGTAGCATTTATAATGCTAACTCTAGCTAAATTTTTATTTTATTATTAGTTATAGCTTTCATCAATTTTTATTTTTTTTTGGGGGGGGTTAAATTTTCAAACAGTTTGGTAATTTAGTTTATGTACTGTACAGTTGTTTTAACTGCTGAAGAAATGGAATGAATGGCAGGTGATATTAGACCCCATTATGAGGAAAATGGATTACATGCAAGCTTATTTCTATGTCTTATTCGTTGTTTTCTCATTTCTTTTTTTGTTTCCCTCCTGAAAATTGAAATTAAACTAGAAATTCTGTTAACTTGGTTGTTTTAGGACTAAGGGTAATGAGCTAAGTGTTAAGGGAATCATGACATTCAATGAGAAAAACACCATTGCCATATCTCCTGTTAACTTTCAGTAGACGATACGTGTTGAACAAAATCTACTTTTGTGGGCAAGATTTACATGCTTCTAAATTGTGTTTTTTACTTTTCAATTAAATTGAGTTCAGCCTAAAATTCTTCAGATGAATTTTCAAGTTTGAGTTTATCTTTCACCTCTACTGCAATGTTTCGATTTAATCATTTCATTTCAGTTTGAATTTTGGAATAGTACTTTTTAAGGGGAAGATCCAAATGTACACACAAGCACAAGCACGCACCCCACACCCACCCATCTTCACAATAATACAGAGTTCTTAGTCCTAGAAGCATTCATAGCCAAGTTAGTAAATAAAATAAATGGCTGAAGTTTGATTCTTCAATGTAGTTTTTATTTACCTATTTGTTTGTCGCATTGAATTAGTCAATAAATTAATTTATTATTTGGGAGTGACATGGCTCTCTATGCTTTAAAACCACCATTAAAATAATACTTATAATGATCAATAATTTTTTAAAATATATTTACTTAAATTAATTAATCTGATGGGAAGCGTGTGTATCATACTATGAAACAGGAGCATTTAACTTCTAAATCAAAAGACATAAGTACTTTTTTTTAATACGAAAAAGCAAAGTAAGAAAGAAAACTTGAAAGTTGAAAATCAGTGCCGTGGGCAACTTTGGTAATTTCATAGCTTAACTCAGAAATCAGAAACACTTAATTAGTACAGGGCAGGAGGGATTTGCCGTGAATAAGAGAAATATGGTGCAGCACAAAATCCCAAAAAATTTTTATTTTTATATTTTTACTATATATAATTTTTGAATTTTTAAAATTTAATAAGTATTTTTTAAAATTCATAAAATTATTTTAATCGAAAAAATTTTTAAAAAAATAAAATAAAAAAATAATTTTTTTAAAAAATATAATAATTATTAAATTTATTAATAAAAAAATTATAATTATAATTATATTTTTATCTTTATTTTTATTTACTGTTTATTATTTAAAAAAATAAACAGTGGGCCACGACTCATTATATAAAAAATTTTTATCATATTAATTATTTTTATTTTATTTTTAAATGATAGATTTAAAAGATTAGCCCACATATTGACTCACGGATTAATTTAAAATTTATATTAAATTTACTAAAAAATAAAATAAAATTTATTTTATTAATTATTTTTATTTTAATTTTAGAAGTTTGTTTAAAGAGATAAATCCATAGATTAACTTGAAGGTTAGTTTAAGATTCATACTCGAGTGGGCAGGTAAAAAAATTTTAAAAATATTTATTTTAAGAATTATTTTAATTTTATTTTTAAATGATATATTTAAAGTGATTGATCTATATTTTGACTCATGGATCGATTTAAAATTCATATCAAATTTAAATAAATAAATATTATTTAATAAAGATATAAAAATTTTAAAAATATTATTAATTATTTTACTTTTAAATAATATGTTTAGAATAATATTTTTACTCAATAACTTTAAATTAACTAAAATTTATATTTAATTTTAAATACATATTTATTATTTAATAAAATTTAATTTATAATAAAATTTTAATTAATAATAATTAAAATTTATAAAACAACAATCC
>JBBYHM010267863.1:0-19959 GCA_038381775.1 Adansonia rubrostipa | reverse complement strand
ACTCATGCTATTATTGAATAACCACAAAATAATAGCAAAAAACATAGTAGAAAGTAAATCAAAGAAACAATCGACTTTTTTATGAATCTTTGTAAGGGATTTACATGTAGTAATTAATAATTAAAATATAGTAAATCTAATCACCCATCTAATTAGAGATTACAAGACTGATAGATCTTATAATCTGGAATAATCTGAAGACCAAAAGATGCCTACAAATCTTTGGCTAGGCTCCCTAAGAGGATTCCTTAGATTAGAAGCAGCATTCATATCCTGCCTCTAATGGTGATCCATATAGATGCTTACTAAATATCATATATAGATCCATATAGATGGTATCGATACAACATGCCTAGTTGCATCGATACAAAACACATAATATCAATACCCAAGGCTAATTTGGCCTGATTTATATCCTTTCCACACATTTTCACTGTGACATTGAAACATGAATTTGGTCATGATTTTGGCCACAAAAAAATCATTCATTCTCAAACATAACTTTCTAAAAATCATATAGGTTTTATTTTACACTCTAAGCATTAGATCATAACATTTTTGAATGGTCCATTAAGCTTGTTACAAGGGCATTTCATAAGAATATGTGGAATAATGAAGGGCAAGCTAGACTTTGATCATTATGTTAGCTCATGCATTGTTTGTTTCTAATGCCTAGGATGTACATCAACCAATGAAACATTGAAAACTTGCTCTTTGGTACAATGACTCATCATATTGTACACTCTAAATGTCCTAAATAGCCCACTTTTCCTAGGTTTTTGATGGTTGAGATTGAATCCTATATAAGATACATTATGTGCTTAGCAATAAGACCTTTACACTAATTATTCATATCAACCTCCACTTAAAAAAAATACTACTCTCGTGTCTCTTTGTCAACCCCTCTGAAAATGCTTTTGAAACCCTTTATTTCTCACATTTCTCCTTTCCAACCTCCCTTCCTTTGGTACCACAACCATCAAGCTCCTTCTTTCCATCCTTTCTTGCTAATTATAGCAAAGAGATGGAAGAAAGTGTGCTGAAAATGTATTAGTTTTATGCTCAAGGGCCAAAGCAAAGATTAAACCTTCTTAGTATGACTTCCATCGTTTCTTCATTTTATTTTTTTCTTTACTATTATCATCTTTATCATTATCATCTTTATCATTTTAATAAGCCTTCATATGCTGGCCACAACCTCATTCTAGGATTCTTATAAATCTTATGGCCACGGTTATGGTAGATTTAGGACTTGTGATGTTTTATTCATCCCCTTCACCATGTTTTCTCATGTTTATGTGCCTGTTTCATCTTGAAAACATGTTTTAATACTGTCTTGAAATTCCAGCAAGCTCTTCTTCTTTGTTTAAGCATGTTCATTTCATTTCCATGGCATGATTCTTGTGTCATTCATGAAACTAACATCTCCATGCATCTTCATGCTAATCTTTTTACAGTTTTCATCCTTTTCATGTTTAAATGTCATATTTACTTATTTGAACATGCTTTGTAAGTTTATTGTCATAAATATCATATTTATCTATCACATGCTTATCAAAATGCTTGTTTGATGCTTGCCAAAAATCTATTTCCTAAAACCCTCCAAAATAAGGCCATGTTAACTTCAATAAATGGAGATTAACATGGACTTGAGGTTTTTTATCTATAGGTCCACCAATCTGGGAAAAATCAAGCTTTCCATGTCTGAATTCAAGGTTAAATGAAGCTAAATACTCTGATTTTCAAAATAAAATGCGCTTTAACTTGTATTAAGTTGTTTGTGCATTCATTTTATGGTCTAATGCCTCTTGTTAGTGATATGATTAATAAGCTATTCTATTATCCCAAACTACTCCAAAATTATGCAAATAAGCTTGTAAGCCACTGTCACTGACTCCTTTTTGCCAAGGACATTCAAATGTCCATGGCCTAAGTCTAGCTCTAGAAAACCTTAAAAACAAAAAATTTCCCTTATTTCATGCTTGCAGCACTATAGTCATGAATTGAAAAATCATTTTCTAACCCTAAACAATTTTTTTTACAAATTTTCTAATATTTTTCCCTTAAAGATCATCAAAATACCTTTCCAATGGTAGCTAGTTTGCCCTTAAACCATTCCGGATAAAACAGATACGATTTTTTGAACCAACACTAGCTGGAACCCTTGAAATCAATTATTTGTATTCTATTTCAGCCATTTCAAGCCACCATTGATTTTTTTGGGCTTTTTAAAATATTTTTCCAAAAAGTTCATGAAATTTCTTTTCCAGAAAAGTATTATTTATAATTTAATGATTCTAAATAAGTTCAAAATGATTTTTTAAAGCGTACTATGCCACTTCTCTTGCATATTTCGCTAGCGTTAGACTTATCTCGACTTCAAAAATTATTTACATCTAGAAAGTGATTTTTTTAGATTTTTAAAATATTTTTATATTAATTCTCATCGAGTTGTCTTTCCAAGGCATCTTCCCCAACCCTTAGAATCTTTGAATTTGTTCGAAATAAAATTGAAAAAGGGGGATAGTGTAATCTTGTCCCTTATTTTCAGCTTTTATCAAAATTAACTAATTTTCTTGAAATCCCTCTTCGAGGCATTCAAATGCCTCTAGGTGAGTTCGACCAACACCTATTGAGCCTAAAAGCATACATCAACGCCCTATTGACTTGGATTAAGGCATAAGCTTTTTTCTAAATCTTGTTAATTTCTATTTTTTGTCAATTCTTACTTTTTTGAACTTAAAAAATTATCAGTTTTGTCAAGTAACGTCAAAAATGTCATTTTTGTCAAAAAATAGACAATTTTCATCAATTTTAATTTTTAATTTCCTTTTTTAAAAAAATGGTCAAAAATCAAATTTTCTCCAGATTTTTCAAAATTCGAAACTGGTTTTCCCACATCAATCAACAAATGATTCCAAACATGTCTTAAAAATTGTTTACTTGGTTTTTTCTAGATAATCAATGTTAATTATGATATACATTCTAATCGTCTCTCTTTTTTTTTTCTTAGTGTGGCTTTTTTTATGCGATATTATTTCATTTTCGTCATATTAACATGTTTCCTTTTATGGTGTTTATTTTGTATTCATATTGCCAAATTGTTTTCAAAAATCATAAAAACAATGTTTCTTATTGGTATCCTTCTAGTGCTTGATATGAAAATCCTATTTTCAAAATTAAATCTGGAGCTTATTTTGTCAATCTCTATGTTTCCCGCCTCTTTGAGATGCATATGGGATTAAAATTTTTCTTAAAACATGGATTTACTATTTTCTACAAGATTCATGCATAAAAAGGGATTATATCAAAGTAATAATAAGCTAAAACCAAGGGAACCAAAACTGAGTTAAAACATAGCTAGAAGTTATTGATTTTGAGCATCAGGGGGATGTTGATACTTTTCCGTGCATAATCAAATCTGAACCCAATCATTGAATTTTTAGACCATGCAGACCATGAAATCGATGTTTCAAGTTTCGTAACTTGGAATATCGATTTCGATAAGCATTTAATCATGCTTAACCCAAATGATTAATGGCAACTCCGAGCATTGGCCACTTCTTGGTGGCCACCTAAGATCAGTTGGATAAGTGATTCGTCAGATGGTTCCCCCTTATAATCATGATTCAAGAGTTCATACTTTCTTGCTCCCATCACGACAAAAAAAAGAGGGGAGAAGTCTCATTTGAGAGGACACTTTCTTATCAAGAAAAATTATTTTTACGTTGTGTGCACTTCTTCTCTTGAAGAGGGGAGGTATGTTGCCGACAATTGCATATGGAATGAAAGGCCTACAATTATAAAAAAAAATGAAGTTGACATTATCTGTTGATCATCACGTATTTAATGGCAAAGTTGGAGGTATGCATGTTGGAATTCCCTTGAATAGTCCAAACTCATGCTATTATTGAATAACCACAAAATAATAGCAAAAAACATAGTAGAAAGTAAATCAAAGAAACAATCGACTTCTTTGTGAATCTTTGTAAGGGATTTGCATGTAGTAATTAATAATTAAAATATAGTAAATCTAATCACCCATCTAATTAGAGATTACCAGACTGATAGATCTTATAATCTGGAATAATCTGAATACCAAAAGATGCCTACAAATCTATGGCTAGGCTCCCTAAGAGGATTCCTTAGATTAGAAGCAGCATTCATATCCTGCCTCTAACGGTGATCCATATAGATGCTTATTAAAGACTTCAAGAGGTCCACTGGTTTTTAGATGCTAGCCAGAAAGCTTGAGAAGCCTTAACTGAAAGGTAAAATGCAACTGCTTTCTCTCTTACACAACCAAGAACAATACAAGGAAGCAGCAATATGGTGAGGTAGTATTTTAGAGAGATTATAAAGAGGTAACAATGGCATGTACTTACCTTAAATGGCTGGTGACTATGCTAGAAAACTATTTTCTTAACCTTTTTCTTTTTAAGAACAATTCCCAATCACTAAGCAAAAAGTAGCATAAAAAAAGGTTAGTGAAAGCTTAGGGTTTATGCCTACCTCGATAGAGATCTAAAGATTTTGTGCCAAGGGTTTCTATTATAGCCATAATAAGACAAAAACCCTTAATACTGTATTTATATATACTTAAGACTAAGTCAAGCTTAACTAATGGGTCAACCATGCCTATTTAAAACAAACCTATGAACAGTGCCACTTCGGTGATTTCTTGAAACCCAGGTAAAACATTTTAACTAGTTCATCCAAAATTCGGCCCAGTTATTAACTAATTAATATCTTAGACTAATTCACACTGTACCTTAGCCTTATATCAAATCCTAATACGTTTAGTTTAAAACAAAGTCCATTTGACTTAATAATTCAAGTTTTCAAGCAACCTCTGTTTAGATGTAGGAAAATTTAATTCTCAATAAAATTTTTAATCCAAGTAAAACAAATTTACTTCATGTAAATATAATTAAATAAATAGTTATTTAATTTACTTTAAATAATTTTTGGCCTAAAAGCCAAGGCATCCTTATTGCCATGTCTATAATTAGACATTTTCTTGATAAAACATTCTTATTTTTATAGCCACATTTAGACGTCTCTAATTATATTTCATAAATCTAATTATTTTTTAAATAATTCTTAATTAAACTAATTCAATTAAGTTCTCTCATTATACCTTTTATTTAATTAAGTCAAAATCAATTAAATCTCAGATTTAATCTAATAAATACATTTAATTATGTGTGACCTATTAAAAAAAATACCTTCAAAAAAACTTAAAAACCTTCCTAAGGATTATAAAATGCATGGAAAGAAACCAAAATTTTTGACAAAAAGCCATGAGAGTTTTTTGCTTTTGTTGGAAGAAGAATAGAACGTCTTTTGTTTTTGTTGGAAGAAGAATAGAATGAAAAATAAATCCCCCCCTCAATTTTTTTTTTTTCATGATGCTTGGTGTCCTAAAATTATCCTAGGCTATTACCAAGATCAAATCATGACATGGATAAACAATTTTCATGAAATCAAGGATGACCATGCAAATATAGAAATTTTTATTATTACATGCAAAAAGAAATTAGACATATACAAGCCATGCATAAATCATGAAACTCATCAACACTAAAGTTCATAATAATTCCTACAAAAATGATTTAGAATATTCAAGTTTTGAAAACATGGTTTTAGTGAATATTAATCAAAGAAAATATCAAAATAATCGTAAGTTTGGTCATTGCTCTAAGCATAGCGTTTGAAGCATGGAATTTGTCATGGCATAAGTTTATCACCTTGGGTAATAAAGATCATGAAGCTACCAACAAAGGATGGAGAAGATGAAAATGATTTTAGAAAGAAAAATGAGAAAAATCTATTTCTCAACGTAATTCTTAATTTTTAACACTAAAACTCTAAAAGTAATTTTTTCTCAAAGAAAATTAAGAAAAAGGAAATAAAAGAAGAAAATGAATTCCCTCCCTTTTTAATAAAAGTGGCATCACATTATCATGTCAAAAATGCCATATATTTTCTTTTTTTCTTCTTTGTTTTTGGTACACATTTTTATGACAATTTATCATAAAGCCAAACCTTAGCCATGCTCCATGACATATATCTACTAACCTTGTCCCCTCTGATTGACAATTTAATTTTATTTTTTTTTGCTTAAAATTTATTTTGAATGAAAACACATAAAATAAAAAATTTAATCCAATGGCACAAATTTGTTTGACTAGTCAATCCAATGGCTAAAAATGTATTGAAAAATTCAACCTTAATTTTAATTAGTTGGGAAAATTTTGACAAGTCAAAATTTAAATAAAAATGCCACATGTACCTACATATTTTATAAGCTAAAAATAAATACAACTTGATCCAATGGTCATCAACACATTTGGCTAGTCAACAATTGATCTAATGGTTGGTGATGTGTTCGAATGTTGCACCTTATTTTTAACATGGATTTTACTTAGATAAATAACTCCGACATGTAAAAGTACCTAATTAAAAGAATTCCCATATCAAAATTAGAGTTTTAAATTTTATGTTTAAATTTCAAGAATGAAATGGTTAATTAAAAATATTCACATAACTAAAGTGTGTTAAAATCAAATTGGGAGAATTTTTATGGCAATTCTAAAAAGATTAAATGAAATTTTAATGTGGAAGAAAAACATAAATTCTAATTACCAAACTTCGTAAAAAGACTAACAATAAAAAAAATCTACATGTTGAATCCTAATTAAAATTCAAATGTATTAAATATTTACTTAAGAAATTTATGTATTGGAGTCCCTAAATTGAAAAATCTCATAGAAGAATTTAATCAAAAGGACTAAAGTGTGAAAAAGGAAAAAGTAGAACTAAAATTTCATATAAGCTTAAAGTGGTCCATTAAAATCTTACACAAATAAATTCAATTGAGAATTCACCATGTAGGAATTTTAATCAAAGATTCATGAGAAAATTAATCACTAGGACAAAAATGAAAAAAAATGAAACTATTATAGAATTGGCATTACATGAACTAAAAAGAAATTAATTAAAATTTTACATGTAATAAGTCCAATCAAGAATTTAATCATGTAAGAATTCTAGTTAAAAATTCCCAAGAAAAATTGAATTAAGAAATTAATGTGTCAAAATCCAATTAAGGAAATTTGGGTGGAAAATCTAGAAAAATCCTAAAAGACCTTAACAAAAAATTTTTAAGCAAAGAATTTAATAAAAAAATGCATGGAGATTCCTAAAATTTCATGCATTAAAAGAATTTTAATTTTTATGCTAAAGAAAGAATTAGTGAGAATTTCTATGTGCAGATAACCTGGGTAAGATATTCCATGCATAATTCACAATAAAATATTTGAATAAAAAATCTCAGGTATTGAATTCTAATAAAAAATTGTAATTCTATATTCAAAATGTGGCCAATATGAAAATCTTATGTATACAAAAAACAATTTGAGAACAAGATTAGAAATTCTAAACTCATAAAAAAGTTTATGAGAAAAATTCTTAGGGAAGGAAAAATTTGCATTGGAAAAATAAAAATTTAAAAATGAATTTAAATCTTAAAAACCTAAACCCAAATTATTTGGTCAAAAGTAATCAACAAAAATAAAAAATCCTAAACTTGGAAAAAGTTTATAGGAAAAAATTTTACAGAACAAAAAATTTCATTCTAAAAAAATGAAAATTTCCAAAATAGACTTAATTTAAAAAAAAAAAAAACTAAGTCTAGAATATTTAATTGAAAATATTTAACGATTATAAAAGAAGCAAAAATCCAAAATTTAGAAAGAGTTTACCAGAAAATCCTTACAAAAAAGGAAAGTTAAGATACCATCAAAAATTAAAAATTAATAAATTAATTCAACAAATTGACATCTTGTGGTATAAATGCTGATATCGACTTTTCTCTGCAACATTTGATTTTTTTTAGAGTGAATATCGGCATAAATACTATTTTGTAAAAATATACGATAGTCGACTCACAAAATTCACAAAAAAGTTTCAAAAATTTTTTAAAGTGGGAAATTTAACGTGATATCATGTTTAAAAATTAAATTTCAAAATTCCATAAAAGTTATCTAAATGCTATTTTTCTCTTTGACGTTCATCTTTTTTAGAGATTGTTCTCTACGAACCCTGAAGTTGAAATTTTTCGATCCCTCGTGTAAGTGATCATCTGAATGTGACAAAATAGGTCTAAAAAAGGCCTGGACCACATAGAGAGGGTCAACCCCACTAAGACAGTCACTCAGCTTTTAGTCTTGATTATTCTAGATTGCCAGAGAAAAAGCCTAGATTAAATTAGGTGTTTACAATGTCATCCTAAGTATCTTGCATATTTCGACCTATGAGGCCAGTTACTTATTTCATAAGTAAGAAGGCATAACATGTAATAGCCTCTGAATATTGCCACTGCTCTGTTTTGACAATATGATAAAGAAGAACATTTTGAGAAACTTGGTTTTGATGCATAAGGATCTTATAATTACAACACTTTGCAATTTCTTTGCAAGGCCTTTTATGTTCTATGGGCTTTATTCGATTAGTGGTTTAATGATAGTCAATCTCACCACTAATATGAAGGAAAACCTTGTGTTACTAGAGCTAGTAACTGGTATACAGTTAATTGACAGAATATCCTATACCCCAATCTAATTGGTTCAAGGGTATATACTAACATTTCCCACTTACACTTGAGACAATCATATTGCTCTTAATGTCTTCTATGGAAAATATGTTCATTCATATGCGATTATCTATATTATCAAGTCATTAAACTATTGGATCATAATGAGACCTTGGTTTGAATTATATTGCTCAATTATTTTACAATTGTTGGAATCAACTAATTAGCTTGTTGGCCAGTGATCCAAAACTAATATTTTTACTAGACTAAACGAAATAATTTGTTTGATGGCTCATGGATATAAGTATGTAATCTCTAGTTTTGAACATTCCTAAAATTACTCCTAAGTCATTATGACTTGTCGCTCAAGCATACCCTAAACCCTAATGATCCAAAATTAATATTTTCATAAGACTAAATGAAATAATTTGTTCGATAGCTCATGGATATAAATATGTAATCTCTAGTTTGAACCTTTCTTAAATTACACCCAAGTACTTATGACTTGTCGCTCAAGTATAATTATTAACTTTTTAATAACTCATGTGGGGTCCCACTTAATCCTACATGCTTAAAATTCTTGTAAGAAATCCAATTCAAAATCTCATTTTGAATTTTACTAGATTAATTAGACTTTAACATATGAAGTATATGCACATTTTGTATAAATTAAAGTGATAGACCAAGTTGTACAACAACTCTACTATGATTTATCAAATAGAGGAAATAAAATAGTATTACATCCATATGCCAACAAAATGTAAAAAACATAATACCTCATAATACGGCCCATAATTGCTGAAAGTAGAACATCTAAATTTTTAATAATAAAAAGTTTCATAAATTTTCCTCAATGGATCGTCAAGCCTAATTTGTATCAACTGGGTTGCCTCTTCGGTGTTGGCCTATCTTTATTTTTCAATACTATTGTAAGTGTATATTTGAGAATAATAAGACCATAACATAGAACAAATTCTATGATTAATGATTTATTAATAAGCATAAATCTAAGTACAGCTTCTAATTATAATAATCATCTGCAATTAGCATGTGATTGCTAAAATAAATCACTACAATATTTTAAAAACATTAATAAGATGGTAAGCTTTGATCAATATCAATAACATTGTCATTCTTATGGTCTATCTTCACAACTCTTGTCATTTGGTTCTCATAATATGTCATATATATTTAAGTGCCAACATCTATATGTATCATATACTAAGAGAAGAGAATTAAGCTCTAAATATGTCAAATATTGAAACTTTTATAAGCTTTCTACTTTGATAATATCAAATAATTCCCTACAATCTCTACGTTATTGCTTTAACTCCCCACAATTATAGCATGTTTTTCGATTATTTCATTTTTTTATATGAAATAGTGACAATGCACAGATCATGATCCCCATCTAAAGTGCTTAAGCCTTGAAATACATACTATTACATTAGGCCTGATTAGGCTATCTTTTGACCTTTGACTTAGTAAACATAACTTCATGGGAAAATTGAATTGACAACTTCTAACTATTATCATAGAACTAATTTTAAACATTCACACAATTTACCATTATATTACTTTTTTACCTAATTAAAAGAACCTTTATTGCGACTTTTTGTAATATCTAAAAAAATATGTAACTTCATCTCAATCTAAAAAAATCTATCATTAATATTCTTTTTGGTTAAGTTTTTCTATTCAAATTTATTTTAATAAGTTTTTTTTTATAATTAACTCCTTAATTTGATATATTTGTTCAAAGATTTCTCAAGTATCTATAATTAGGTCAAATTATAACTGTTTTAAGAATTAAAAGAAATTGTCTTTAGACTTTAGAGATTGCGAGAGAGAATATTTTTTAGTATAAAAAGTTTTAGATATGTGAGATTATGAAAGAAACTAAAATAAAGAAGTGAATATAATATTAAAAGTTTGTTTGTGAAAATTACTAAATTTTTTCACAAGAAGAAAAATTGTTTTCTTTATGTTCTATTATTAGCTTTCACTTGTGGTAGCTATATCAACTATAAATTAATCTCAGTTTTGATATAATGAAAACTTAAGCTAGATTAGCTTGTAAAAAAAATTCAAACTTGGTATTTTTCCTTGAATTATTTTGAATATACTTTGAAAAATACTAGAATGTTTCTAACTTCTTAGCTTACTAAAAAATGTGTTTTTAATGCATACTTTAGTTTAAAATATTTTTGGGATAAGTTTGACAAGCTTTAAAGTTATGAAAAACACTTTAAAAATGATTTTCATATAAAGGTATTGCTACCTTAGGTGTATGTAACGATACAATGCTTAGTAATAGCTAAACTTCGTTGAAACCCTTATTTGTATCGATACAACTAAGCAATGTATCGATACATAGCTTCCCAACGGTCATATTTTCTATGTTTAAATACAAATATATCGATACCTATAGTAATTATATTGATACATCATCGCCAGAACAAATAAGAATCACATTAATGAAACTTCCAACAACTCTATTACATCCCCAATAAGTCCCAATGGCCATAATCATCTTCCTAGCTAGAAAAAGACTTCTCCAACACCTCCAAAAGCAAGAATTAAGAAAATTATGAGCATATAGCCAAATCTTTAGTTTATTCCATCTTCTAAGTAGCTTAAATTATGTATAGGATTAAGTTTTCCTATATTTATGTTCCTTTGTAAATTCTACCATTAAATTCTTCATAAACACCAACCTTCTAAAGCTCTCCATTGTTTATAATCAAAAACTTCGTAAAAAAATGGTTAGTATCTTAACCATTAAAAGGTAGAGAGGTTACTGCTTTAGCCATTAAAAGATATAGAAGTTGCTATATTGATCTTGAAAGATAGAGAGAGTAGAGTTTCTATAGGGAGTTGTAAAAGTTATACTTTATCTTTGAAAAGTATCAATTCACAGTTAGTGAATTGAGAACTTTTTATCAAGTGAAGCTAAAGCAAAGGACATAGGCAAGGAACTGAACCTTTATAAATATGAGTGTTTGCTTCTCTATCCCTTATTTATTTATTTATTTCACTAACTTACAACTCCAAGTATTTCTAGATTTTACAATTTATAATTAAAGCATTAGTTTACTAATAAATTTTGAGAAATCAATTCACCTCTTTCTTGTTTTCATTCACCACAAAGTCCAACAATTGGTATCAGAACTTTGGTTTCTTTTCTAGGTCAAACAACTTGGAAAAGAGATCTATTCTTGAAGCTCCATCTAAATGCAAGGTTGTGAATTGATGATTATAGGCCAAAAAGGCTACTCCATTATAAAACTTTTTCTTTTCAATAGAGAAGATTATGCTTATTAGAAAACTAAGATAAGGTTGTTTATACAAACTGATTATTCAAGGTCTGGAAATTAATCACAAACAGGTCTTTGTTCCTAATGAAGTAAGTTGGTGAAATCTTGGTGCCAAAATAAGAAAATGAATGAGATGAACAAGACACCAAGATAGACTAAATGCAAAAGCCATGCATACTCTATTTTGTGCTTTTAGTGCTAGTGAGTACAATAGAGTGTCTGCATGTGATAGTGCTAAGCAAATTTAAAATAAGTTGGCAATCATAGAATTATTATGAAAATATGTGACTAGAAATTGATCCCTATGATCGAAGCTATATATTCTATAACATAGGCCTCTTAATGCCTTTCAAGTGTTTTATGTATCTTTTATAAGGCTTAAGTTGGTTAAATATGTTAATTGCTCATGAAAACATCTTTTATAGCTTAAACAAGTTACATGCACATTGAGTATAATTATAATTTATACATGTGTTTTGAATGAAAAATGTCATATTTCTATGCTTAAGGTTGCATATTGCTTGAAGTCAATGCCAAACCTAACCATTATGGAAAAATCTTTCAATCTTTGTGGCCAAAGTTTTTTTAATTAAAACTTTTGATCATTTATGAGTTTTTGATGTTTAATATCAAAAGGTTGTATTAGAACTTTAAACCATGGGCTTTAGAATGAAAATTTGCATTTTTCAAGAAAAATCCAATTTGTATTGATACCTTTAAAGATTGTATCAATACATGGTGCAGAACCCAAATGGCATCAATACCTTGAATATTTTATCAATATCTTCTCCCATTATATCGATAGCTGCAAGCCATTTTGGCTATTTTGAGCTATTTTTGGTCCAAAAATGCATACTTGATATTTTTAAAGGGTTTTTACTTTAAATGCTCCATGTGCTTCATTATTAACACTCCAAATCATGATTAACATCATCTCTACTCATCACATGCTCACATTAACATAATTTTGATAAGTTTATTATAAATCAAATACATGAACAAATGCTTATAATTGACTTGTGATGCTTCTATGTACAAAATGAATTTTTTTATGCTAAACTGAATATTTTTGTTCCTTAAACAATAAACAATTATACCATTTGCATTAACTATTATCAATTAGTGTTTAATGTTTTTAAGCAACAATTAGTCTTATTTATGCTTAATTGAATTCAATTTACCAATAATTGGTATCATTTGTTTTTTCTTTTGAAAATTTATGCTTATTGAACATTTTTATTACCTTTAATATATTGGAACTTCTAATATCTATCTTTTGCTAAGGTTTTCTCTAAGTTTATACAAGGTTTCATGAAGATAAAGCTATCCTTAAAAAATTGAACACTTGCATGACAAAAGAAATCAAAGAAATTATGCAACTTCATCGCATCAAGCCTAGTACATCAAGATTACTTAACACTTAGAATCATAGATTCAAAGTCAAAATAAGCATATCAATAAGCTTGATAAAGTCAAGGTAATTGCAAAACTTATGCTATTCAACTTTTTTCCTTTAAGCATTAAGTATAGTGACTGCATGATTCAACAATTAATGATTGACATCTTTGTATGTTATATGTTTGCATTGTTTGAGTCTTTAAACATGTATATGAGTAAAAACCTTGATTGAATTAAATTGACTTAGCTTATAAATGTAAATGCTTATGTTTGATCTTTATGCGTGTTTATTGATTAAGATAAACCATTTTTGAATGCCTCTTTGTGATTACATGCTTAAGTAATATACGAAAACCTTACGCACAAACACGTGGTATATTCTATTGTGAAGGTGATTAGCATAATGGTTTATATCTAAGTTGCTCAAAATTGATCTTGTTGTCAATTCTTTGTATCAGCAAATGATTTTCGAACCTCTAGAAATTTGTCTATGCTTTACTCGCCAAATGTTTTTCAAACTTTACATATGGTTAAGTTAACTGATTACATGTAGTATTTATATAAACTAAAAATTCAGCTATAGGTATCAATTATTCATATAAATGAAATCAAGATTTATTTTTTATAACAACTAGTATTTCTTCCTTACTCATAATCTAATTTGTGTTTAATGTCTACAAATGAATACACAATCTTTAAGGTCTATATTTTTTTACTTAACAATTGGTACACATATATTTCATTGCTTCAAGATTTTTATACCATGTACAAACTCGTACTTGACTTAGTATCCCTAACTTTGAATTAATCTACCTTTTTGATATAATCAAAAAGAAAAAAGAGAATTTTAGATGTAATTTGTTTGTTTTAACTAAATATGTATATTAAAGCAAATAAGGAAATTTTATTTTATATTTGTTCATAATTGATTATATCTCGTGAATATGAAATGACTAATATTAGTATATAGTTTTATGCCTAAGTATGACCTTGTTTGCAATTGCCATGTTTTTACAAAAGCATTTTAGAAAATTTTCATATAACCAAATAATGCTATTTTTAAGAAGGAGTTTTTGTATTGAAAATCTTTAAATATTTAACGGAGAGTTTTACAAATAAATTCACCTCAAGTTTTGTCATATAAAAAAAAAAGAGAGATGAGTAGCTACATTAGTTTTGAATTAATCTCGATTTTGATATAGTTAAAACTTAAATTTAATTAGCTTGTAAATTAAGATTTTCAAACTCAGTGTTTTTCTTTGAATTATTTTGAATATACTTTGAAAAATATTAGAATGTTTTTAACTCCTTAATTTACTCAAAAATATGTTCTTAATGCATATTTTATTATAAAAACGTTTTTGGAATAAATTTTTACATGTTGAAAGAAAAACAAAAATGATTTTCATATGAATATATCAATACCTTAAGTGTATGTGTCGATAAGATGCTCGGAAGCAGCTAAACTAAGTTGAAACCTTTATTTATATAAACACAACTAAGCAATGTATCAATACACTAGTAACTGCATCGATACAATCCTTGCATGTATCGATACATGGCTTTCAAATGGTAATATTTTGTATATTTAAATGCAATGTATTGATACTGATGGTACTTGTATTGATACATCATCATGAGAATGAATGATAATCACGTTAAAGGCACGTTTTATGGCTCTATTACATTCCTAACAAGTCCCAACGGCTATAATCATCTTCTTATCTTTGTAGTTCTTTGTAAATTCTATTATTAGAATTCTTCATCTTAGAGCTAAAATTTTATAAAAACCAACCTTGTAGAGGTCTCCATTGTTTACAATAAAAAACCTTATAAAAAGAAGAGGTTACTATCTTAGCTGTTGAAAGGCAAAAAAGTTGTTATCTTAACCTTGAAAGATAGAAAGGGTAAAGGTTTTATTTTACCCTAAATAAAAGATAGAAAGTTGTAAAGTTGATACATTATTCTTGAAAAGTATCAAATCAAAGTTAGCGAATTAGGAACTCCTTATAAAGTGAGACTAAGAGAGAAGACGTAGGCAAGGAGTTGAACCTTTATAAATCTAAATGTTTGCTTTTGTTTCCCTTAATTAGTTGTTTATTTCATTAATTTACAACTTTAAGTATTTCATTGTTTAGATTTCTTAACTTATAATTAAAGTTTTGATTTGCAAAAAAAAAAAAATTGAGAAATTAATTTACTTCCTCTTGATTTCATTCATCACGAGATTTAATTAAGTATACCTGTTAGTTGAGGTTAATTAAATATTTCAATTGATGGGTTATGAAGTTTAAAATTAAATGTTATGATGAGACCAATAATTTTAATGTGATTGAATATTATGACTGATGTATTATTGTGTTAAGGATTGAAATAGACTATTGAAACAAAAAAATTGTCAAAGTTGAAGGATGATAGATGGAAAAAGTTATAAGAAAAAATGAAAAATGTGATTCTTTTGTCTTATATTGAAATTAAATATGATGTATTGAATAAAATATATTTGGCATATCTAATTAATAAGTTATGTATGAAAATGAAATTATATACAATTGCAAATAAAAAGAGGAAATGAAAAGAGGATTATGTTTTTAAACACGTTTAATAGATAAATTACTTTTCAAGGCTATGTGAGATAATTATGGAAAAGAAAAATGTAAGATCTTTGATCACTTGATAAGAAATATGATATTATGATTGCACTAATAAATGATTTGTAAAGATAATTTGAATATAAAAGATGTGAATATTGAATTTACAAAGTAAGTTAGCAACAACCTAAAAACAACCATGATGATAGTATTAGTGATTTAATGGTGGAGCAAGGAAGAAAAAAAAGCATAAGAGAAAAGAAATCGAATTTTAGGTTTACAATATATTGATGTAGTAAAAAAAAATGTATTTATTGTCAAGAGTTAGGGTATAAAAAAGTTTATTATAAGAAATTAATGAAAAATATGAGAATTTTAATAAAAGCAAAAAGAAAAGAGAATGAGAAAATCTATCAATATGGTTGCTGATGAGAAAAAGGTTGAAGTTTTGATGGTGCAAGAAGAAAAGAAACAAAGAAAATTTGTATGAGTATTCTTGTTTTTCTATATTTTTTCAACATATATGTTTAAAGACACAATGGTTTCCAAATCTTTAAAAGTATGATAAATCAATTTATTAATTAACAAAGGCGAGAAAATATTTATATAAGCAAAAGATAACTTTTAAACTTAAAACATTCAAGAAATTCAATTTTTTTTAAATGTTACATAGTTTGCGTTATGAATTTTCTACTTAAAATGAAGGTTTAAAAATTATAAAAGTTTTGATGATTATGATAAAGGAATTGAAAATTTTTGAAAATTTGCATGAGTTTATTAAAAGCAAAATCAAAGGAGATGGATTAATATTTTCATATTAAAGGCAAGCAAAAGGTAAAGGTATGAAAGAAGTTTAGAAGCTCGAATAGGAGTTGCAAGCTGCATCCGTAGTCTATCATTCTAATCTCACTCCACATGGAAAAATGATCCCTGCTAGCAATCTCTTATATAGTATGCCTCTATCTCTATGAAACATAAAGCCTTTTTTCTTATTTAGATTCCTTTTTGACTTGAACGAAAGCAACACTTTCAACTCTCTACAGACATTATCACTTAACTATAGCCACTTTTATAATTAATCTAGTGGCATTCTATCTTTCATCTTATGGCTAATTGCTTGTTGCAATATTTAGCATTCTTCTTTTATGGCATTACAAAAGCAAAGTATCCAAAGAGTGAGTAAGCCATTACTCGGTTTGTTCTTTTTTTATTCAACTAAGTCAAGAATAAAGATGTGAATTAATCAACGATAAAGAAAGTTAATTTTGATTGACGTAAATATGGAGTTATTAGCTCAAATGGAGTGAATTTTCATTAAAATAAAAAAATTTGTTTGGCTTTTTAACACAAATTACTTTGGTAAAATAGTTCGATATGTAACATTTTACTTTTAGTAAATTAGTTTACGATTGTTTAGTGAAGATAAATTTATGCTTATGCCTAAGTTGAATGAGAGTTGCTTTTAGAGTTGATATTAAGCTTTTTAGATATAAAAGGCTTTAAGTGTATGAAATTGTGAGATATATTGAAAAGAATTGAAAGTTTATTAGTGAAAGTTTTGAAATCTTTTTGCTAGAAAAATCAATGTTCTGTGTGCTTGGTTATAGTAGCTTTGACTTGACCGTTATTTAAAATGACAGAATATTAAGCTCAATAGCTTGATCAATTATTTTAAAAGGTAATTTTAAAGAAATATTTCAAGATATATCATTTTTACTTAATCTTTTAATTGAAATTCTTAAACTTGAAAATCTATCAGAAAATTTATTTTAATATGTTATACTTAATTTTTTTTCTAAAAAATGCAAGTTTTTAAGTGAACAATTTTGAAAAAATGGTTTGTAGGATAGATCAACATTGTTTCAAATGAAAAGTCTATTGATTTTTAAAATTTGAAAAAATGGATTGATCTCTTTTTAGAAGTATCCCTTTTGATTCTTTTTAGAAAATTATTGATCCCTTTTGAAATAGAAATGTCCCCTTGGCTACAAATTAAAAAGGAATTGACCATTACTTAAAGGATTCATGTACTAATTCTTTTAAGATTTTAAATCTTAAACACAGATTTAAAGGGTCGAACCCTTTGTAAAAGATATCAATTATTTTCAATGTAGAATACTCTTTTAAAGCTTAAAGGGATCGATAACCCATATATTTTTACTTTCAAATTTTTAATATGTTGCTTAAAAGGATCAATCTCCCCTTATCCCCTAGTTGAAACCAATATTCGAAAATAAAATCAATAGCTCTTTTTTATCATAAATGAAGAACTAATGCATCTAACTAGAGATCCCTTCAACACTATTTACATCAAAAGATTTCAAATGCAAAACTATACATTGATTTCTTCAAGCATTTAAGTATTCAAAGCTTTTAAATTATTCATTTCTTGTATTTAATCATCATTTGTTATTATCTTGTGTCTCATTTATCAAGACTTGTAAATTGCTAATCCTTGTGAGATGTTTGAATTTACAAAAACGTTTGTATATCAACAAGAAAATGTAAATTTTGTGAGATTTAGGTAAAACTAAGTTGAGGTTATACTTTAACTTTGAAAAAACATTCATAAGATTAAAACTTTAGTTGATTGAATTTTGTAGCAAGAAAGGATGAATGAGAAAACATAGGTGCCTTTGAAAAATGACCAAACCTTTATAAATCTTGTGTTTGAACTTTTACCCTTTTATCTTTTTATATTTTCATATGTTTATATATAGCTTAATATCATTTAGAATTGTGTATCTCATTGATTTCATACAAAATCTCATGATGGTTTAAATATGGCTTAAAAATTTTAATTAATCAATTCAACTCTTTTTAGCTTATTTAATTTTTTTATATTGGAGTTAATTATTATTATTTTTTAATTTAACAACTTAAAATGATCTTTTAGCTCAAGATGGTGGTTAGAGATATTCGTGGGTTAGCTCAGAATTAAGCATGATATTAAAATTATTTATGTTTAAAACAGGCTTAAGCCAAGGCTCAATTCATTTTTTAAACGGGTTTATTTTTTGTTTAAATTTATTTTTCGAATTTAATTTTTTACCTAAATCTTGTTAAATATCAGCAAATTTTTAAATTTAAATAAATAATTTAGTTCATAACACGTAGCGGTGAGAAACTTTAAAAAGTTTCTTAAAAATCCTTTTTAATTTTTTTTCATTATAAAAATATAATATATCATTTATAATATTGTTTCTATAGCATTTCCATTTTTTTAAAAAAAGAAAAGTTGAGCCAATTTTTTTTTTCTCTCGTCTCGTTTTTACCCAGGCAAGGACTGAATTAGCTGAGAAGAAACAGCAAAAAGGAGGGCAAGGAAATGAGTGGGTATCAAGTCCTCAGAGCCGAGTCGACTCACCATAGACTCTACGAGTTTGCTAAAACCGCTCTCATTAAAATCTTTGTTCACCCATATGCCACTGTCTCTTTCTTTCACCTCTTTCACTCCCTTACTTCCTATATTCAAATGGGTATTTTTTTATTTTCATATTTAAACCTTTTTATTTTCATTTTAAATTATTGAAGGTCTGTGACTTGTACTGCGGCGGAGGAGCCGATGCAGAGAAATGGGATGGAGCTCAAATTAGTCATTATGTTGGAATTGGTACGGAATTTTCACAAATACCCTCATCTCATTACTTCTTTTTTCTTTTTTTTTTTTAGTAAATTTCAAGTATATGCACCATTCTAGGAAACACAAGTACCTATTTAAGCATAACGTTCTCAGTTATTAATTTAGGCTTGGTTTGGTCAGGTTTGTAGTTTTGGAAATACCAACAGTTCAATATATAGATTCATGGTTCGAACTTATGGTTGAATTTATATGTGTATTGGTCGTTGATGATAAATGTTCAAATGGGTTTCACTTGCATATTTCGATGACAAGATTCATGTGAAAAGTGTTTTTTTTCCCTTGTAAATTTCAAAAATCTGCAGTACCCTGTAAACCATTTAAGTTTTGAGTAACTTCTTGCATGGAAAATTGAAACCAACTGAAGGTTACGGTAAGTTGATTGTGATTCGTTTGGTTGTTTGCTTATTTATGTGC